>JAAMPD010001843.1:0-19626 GCA_025266255.1 Trissolcus basalis | reverse complement strand
GATTTCATATTAACCACTGTACCAAATCAACGAAATTTCATTAATTTTTATTTAAATTGTAATTTTGGTGGCCCGCTTCACGAATTTTGACTCATAAGCTAATGAGAAAACGCAAAAAATGATTCAAAAGTGAAAACGAGATGTTTTCGGCATAAAAACTTCAACAAATGTTTTGAAAGTGTGGTCAAGAGAAAATTATCTTTCTAAATTAAAACACTGCGTGCAATGTATGAATCTTCTTTCAAGTAAGGCAAGAAAAAAAAAAAGAAAAAAAAATGAAAAGAAAAAAGTTGGAGTTCAGAACTTTTGTTGTGGATTTGAAAAATGATGGGTAGTGGAGTCTGAACACCGCATTATTTATCTTCGGTTGGGAATAAAACATGTTATTTGATAAAGCCTAAAAGGTGTTTTGGAGTTTCGGGCTCACGTGTGCATAATACTTCTTCAAACAAGTGCATGGTAAAAATAGAAATCATGCAAATTACATTCAGCAGCAGCTGGGCCCCGTCGCACCGGAGCCAAAGAGGTCGCAGTTTCATAAAGTCCGTGTCGTCGAATATTCCGCGTTTCTGGCATATGCTATCATCGCGCTCTGGGTGTGGGCAGCCGCACACTTGGATGCATAATGCAGCTCCACGCGCCTGCCATCCACCTTTTTCCTGCGCCGAGTAACTCCACTCAACGTGTGGCTCTCGTGCGAAAATTGGCCCGTTAAAAAGTTTGACTTCGGCTACATTTGTTCGCGATGCGAATTGCCCCAAATGAAATTAAAAGTTGTATCTCCTGACCCCGGGACGTAATTTCCCGAATTCCGTCAAACGAGCACCGCTTATCATTTTTTTTCTTCTCTCCTCTCGAGGCCGCGAGGCAATGAAATTAAAAGTGTTCACAACTTTTTTATATGATTTTCCGCAACTCAGTGGGCAATGCGAAAAAATGCGATCCGCCTGGACTGCGAAACCATTTTTCTCCCCATTGAAGATTTTGTATCAAAGTGTCGCAAAAGTTGGAAACGAAATTATATAATGCCAGTAACTTTGCGAACTTTTGTCTGAGCCCCGGAGAATTTTTTCCAGTTTTACGTATTAAGAAAGGAGTGAAGGAGGGAGGAAGGGGATTGACAAATTTGACAGTGAAATATTTTCAATTCGAAATTGGCTTTAGTGTTATTTGCAATCATGAATTTCATGAAGGTTCCCGCGTTCAATGAATAGGTACACTTATTTGTGTTTTTTCCTTTCTTACGATCCTGCTCACTCGTCTTAGTTGAAAAGATTCTATACTCGATTTGATCGACGAGACAGCGACCTAGATCTCAAGTGGGTCCTTGTGAATTCATCTGATGATTTATACACGGCTACATATAGCACCGAACACAATTCTCGATTGAAAATCCAACAAATTTACAACTGTTCGTGAGACAAGTGTTCATTTAATCGAATAATTTTTCTTTCTTTCGTTTGATGAATTTTTTCCGATTTATTTTCTGTAAAAATGTATGATTTCTTTTTCAATATTCGTAAACGATTCTGCGATGCATTTCTGTTATTATTTACGATGCTTGTAAAGTTTTAAAAAGAAGGATATGCATTACCAAAGTTGATTTTACTCTGCTCGATTAAAAATTTTTGAAGAAGTATTTTGTTTGTACATGTTGAAAATGTTAATCCTGATTTATGGACTGTGCACAATAGAATGAATGAAAAGAGATCTGAGAATAAGAAGTAAAATCACGAACAAGCAACATGAGATCGGAAAAATAAGCATGGAGCAAAAGTTTTCTGCACATCTCGGGTTTGCAAAATTGAAAGTAAGGAACAGTACGTTTGTTCCCATGACGCACAAGCGATATTTGTGCAGTAGATATTGAATACCGACCGGATCATGTATCTTGTGCTATTTTGCCTGTCTCACAAACCCGCATTTAATTAGGATTATTTGTAGTTGTGAGATCGGCTTGTGTATGTATGTCCAAAAGTTTCATTCCAACTGTTATTTTCCAGCTTCGGTTTAACGAAACGCAAACATTTATAACAAGCACAAAAATACCAAAAGCTTCCGAACGAAACCGCGAGATTGTTAATAATTTTTGTTCGTGAACGTTTTTAATTTTTTTACCATATTTGTCACAAGCAATGTTGCATTAATTAGCTCAATTTTTTTCGTCCACACTCTACTGGGAACATAATTTCTGTTTCAAGAGACGTTTGAAAAACTCTCGAAATTTTGAAAACGAGATAAATCGCACCCATTCGTCATTTTTCATGTGAATTGAAATTCGTTATTTAACTTTCGGGCTACACGATTGTGAACAATTAATGGAAATGTACCACCGTTTGAGAAAAAAAACAAACGCCCATCAAATTTCAAAACACAGACACAATCTGGGAGATTCATCGGTGTTTTGCACGGCCGAAATTTATGTCCGCTCGTTACATCGGTCTCGGATGTTTTATGGACGTTTTCGCGTCGCCCGCAACGATCTAAAAACGTCTTAGCTCCCGGGCTAATCAAATCGATAAATACCAAAAGTTTCGCGAAATCGGATTACATGGTGAAAAGGATAGCGCGATAACGTGGATAAGTTTTAAGACGACCGGCGGGTATCGGAAGCTCTGTGCTCTGAACTGCCGAAAAAAAACAAGTGAAACTTCATCTTCATCGATTGGATCCTATGGAATGGAAAACGTGTGTCCTTGGTCGGCGAAAAACAAAATCCGGTTCGAACTTTGGAACCTGCTGAATAATCATGGTTTTCAGTCAATTTGAAACGAAAAAAAAAAAAGTTCTATGCAGATTTGATATTAAACTTGAGACGTTTTTATGGTAATCAAGAAACAGTAAAGCAGTCGTTTTTGAATAAATGTTTCATCCGATTTGGTATTAGGAATAAAGGTCTAGCTAGTTTGAAAAATCGTATAAAAAAGTTGACGACCCGTATCGACGTATTATATCATTTGGTTGTGAGCAAAGTTAATGGCTCATAACAAAACGTATTCGAATTCAATAAATCGTAATTTCATTTCGACAGGAATTGTAAAACAGACACGTTTTTTACGATGGAACGATTTGTTTGTGAGTCTCAAAGTTTCGAACGTTCAGATGGAATTTAAATTTACATGTTTCTGTAAATTTTCATCATTCAAATTTTTGAAATAACAATTTCATCTTTTTAGAATTCTTCGTTGTTTCAATTTTTCATTTTAATTTGATCTTTTTGAACGTTTCAATTATCGACTGCAACATCATCTTTTTAAAATGTCCAATCATTTCAATTTGCAATGCTAATTTTTCCTTTATGAAACAATTTTAATTATTTTTAAATATCATAAATAATATATGAAACATCTGTACGTGTTCTGCCAAATTCGAATTTTCACTTTAACTGTAATTTATTGTACAAGATGATTCATATTCTGCTTTGACTCGAATCATATAAATTGCTATCCAAGGATTAAACCGTTGAATGTGAAATCACACATTCGAGAGTGAGACTTGATTGAAGAAAATACGTGTTCGGATTAAGGAGTCGTCTTGTACTTGGACCAGTTAGATTTCTGATAACACATTAGTTTGATGTAATTCAAAGTTAATATTATAACCGTCACAGAGAGTTTCGAAACTGTTCAGTTGAAAGTAAAGCGGAATGGCTCTTCTCATCAGGTATTGAGTGTACAGAGTATATTTTCAGATGTAATTATTGGACGTCCATTTTCTCAATGAAATATAACGCGTAATGTTGCTTGGTTCGGAGATTGTGATGAGAGTTATGAGTCGATTAGAATCGAATCGTATTCAACGCCGGTACCAATTATCTCATGGCCAGATCAAGTTCTCAGTTATCTCTCTGTCTAATGGACAGTAACATAATTGTAATTACCAAAAAATAACCTGTAGTACGAAGAAGGAACGTAATAAAATTAATCCGAGAGACGACTTGCTTGATTTTCATTAAAAGTATAATTAATTGATTGGATATACGAGCATGTGAAAAACTGTATCCATTTGTGATATTACGAAAGTGAGCTTTACGGTTGACCACGTTTGCACTCGAGTAACGAAGTTATTAAGCAATCAAAATGTTTATCTAATCCGCAACGACAAAATTAATAGTCAGCGTGGTACTAGATTAAGTGTCAATATTTGCTCTTTGTTTAAGAACTCGGCAAAACTCATAAACGAGTTTCTCGCTAACAATTTTAACAATTTGAATAGTAGAGCGTCAATGAGTAGCTGTTTCCTTCTAATGCATAATAGATGAAGAACTCCATACACGTGTGAACATCTGTGTGTACATCGCAAGGTGCTTTTCACAGCAGATCCGGAGTGACAAATTAGTCTTGCGGTATTTAACATAGCTACAAATGCCTTTGTCAAGCCGCAGATATGTACCATCGCACTCGAGTATAATTATGTTAACTTACTGTGCTGAAGCTACATTACCTGAATTCATTGCTAGCACTAATATCTATTTTTTAACTCGACCATTTGAAGCCGTCATATTTTATTCAAAGGTGCTGCTTCTCTTCTTTGCAAAAACACCTAAACGAGATGATTTGTTGTATGTAACTCACCTGAAACAGACAAAATGAGAACAAAATTAGATTTAGGGACGATTTTTTTATCGCCGTGGGTTGTAATTACTTTTTTTTTTTTTTTTCTAAAGTACGGATTTCTCGCTTTTACGACAACTTTTGAGTAACGTGAAAGTTTTTTCATTATTTTTCAGGATGAATAGTTTGTGATAGCTAAAACAATGGTTTATAGTCCACTTCCGCGCCAGACAAAGTTGAAAGATTGCCGTAACGTCCCACTAGGAAGACGCGCCCAGTCGGCATCTCGAGCTTTCTTTATCTGGATCAGATTTGATGGGACGTGAATAACGAATGAATATCTAATGACACTTTACGACCCAATATGCACGCGAAAATATGACGCATCAATCTCAATGTGCCGTTGCTCTACCCACATGGGCGTGTCATTTCTCATCGCACAGGTGTACCGCGAGTAAACACGTACAACTGATTTACACTTGCAGGCCAGAACGATACATCGTACAATCCCACAATTTCAATCTCCGCAGCCTCAACTTTTGTAATAATTTTATTCCCCGGCTGAATCTAAAAATGAATGATCGAAAGAGAAAAAAAAGAAAAAAATTCTTCGACGAAGCGACATTATATTTTGAATAAAACTGACGGAACGAAATTTATGTTTCATACTGGATTTTACTTTCCGAAAAAAAAAAAAAATCCTTAATTTGAGTGCGCTAAAAAGTAAGACTTCACTTTAAACAGTTTCGTACACCCAGACCGCTCTAAAACGAGCGTTCGGAAATTTCTTTTTCCGTATCTTTAATACACATTTCTAAACGTGATTCCCGATAAAATAACATTTACTTTGCTATCAACTTTGACGTAAATATTGGTTGTGATTTTCATGTCTGTTTATATCGGAATTTAAAGTCGCGCGTCTATTTATTTTGGACGTGTCGGAAATGTTGAATGAAGAGATATTTTTCGAATCGGCAAAGAAATTTTGTGTTATGAAAACACTTCGGCAGCCCAAATCCAATGTATAATTGCATAATGGAATTGCTTTTCCATCGCTCGCAGCCACGCAATTTTTACGAAAACATTTCATCCTTCATAAGAGATGTCATGAAAAAAAAAACTATCGACGGACTGTCAAAATATTTAGCTTTCATTGTCTTCGCGGAGTAACGATGTGCGAAAAGTCCGCACTGGTGAAGTAACGTCCAACAAAAATATAAGCTTCTAAAATGTTTTCAAATAAAGTTTAACAGCCTCAACATTCGACGTGTAAGTAATGTTTAATGTCAACAGAGCCACCTAAAACATTTCGTTCAATTTTTTTTATTCGCAATAACCCCTCAGCCACTTTATATTTCTAACTTTTTCAGGCCTCCAATGGTTTTGCCAGTCAATCAGCAATTTCTATTTTTTTGTAGTTTAATTTTGAAACAAATCGCGAACCCGTGAAATCACGACACGCACAGTGTAGCGATGACAAAAATTCTGCCGAAAAAAAAGGGTGGAAAAAGTGCGAAAAAAGGGAGCACCACAATGACGTTGTTCATTTAGTTGCGTAACTGCAGAATTATTTCGATGAATCGACGAAACTATTTTCCGTTCGAAAATTTACGAGTTGACACATATATGTGAGTAAATCATTTTTATGGCTCTGACGTTTTCGAACGAATCGATGCAGCGCTCGAGATTTCGGTATTGTTGAATTACCGTTTATAGATATAGACGTCGAAGTCTGTTTGTTTCGCGAATTCCAGTTCCGCGTTATCAAACCTACGAATTATGATCTCTATTTTGACCATGTCTGACTGATTCCAAACCAATTTTAGTCTAGTCACCACCTTTTGGACTTTTCAAAAAAAATCGAGATTATCAAAGTATGCAAATTTGAAAAGTCACGCGAAGGACAAGCTACAAACACAATTCGAATTTTTTTTTGTCGTTATTATTCGTGTAGATAAACCAGTCGTATAAATCTTTGGTGTATTTTTTCGAGATGGAAATATATACGTGCAAATATATTTCATCACGAGTCATACACGATCGAGTTATACCAGAGGTTTTTTCACTGCCTTTATTTTTATTTTATAGTCCCAGTTGTAATGAAACTGAAGATTAGTTTTGATTCCAATTCGTTTGTCAACACTTGCAATTCATAATTCAATTGTCAATAATAATTTTATTTTTTGATTATAACCCTGCCGTAACTATATTGACATGGCATAAACAAAATTATTCAACTCACACAGAGGCAAACATTTTTTCAATTCGAAAGTGAAAAATAAGCGACACGTTTCTTCATTTGGTACGCAAAAAGATCGTGAGTTTCATTTCTTGTGGCTTGGCATAAAGAATGGTTGAGGTTTCATGAAAAATGTCTGAGAAAAAGTTTTCCTATAAGACAAGGATGATTAACTGTTTTCCTACGAACATGATGTTTGAATTATTCGAATTAGAATTTTTTATGATATAATTTGCCGGATGGAGGTAAGAAAAGCTTTACGCGTCATCATGTGCTAATGGATTAAGTATACAATTTAAATATAGTGGAAAATTAATTTATTATTTTTATGTCAAGAGGGCCTTTATCGTTTTCTCGGAAAATGAACTCGCTCGATAACTTCAATTTCTCCTGTAACAAGGGTGTTTACGGGTTGAACTGCGCATGCATGAAAACAGGACAAAATTATTCATCTCTGAGCGATTGTTATACTCCATTTTTATTAATCTAACATATTCAAATAAAACAGTTTAGCTATATATAGTGAACAATCCAAATATTTGGACACTTTCAAAGCAACACATAAACCGTCAAAGAGAAACTGGAGTACAATTTTGTAGCGTTTCGAAAGGCTCTTGCAATTCGAATAAACGTTCGCGTTATACAGTTTGATAAGCGAAATAATTTAATTCAAAATAAATGTCGAAATGTGTTTCATTTTTATACTACCAAATATCATTGCGGAGAACCCTTCAGGCACGGTCCTTTTGAGTTGCAATATTACGTTTATTTATTTTATTCAGGTACAGACAATAACACGAAAATATTCATTGATAGATCCTGTGAGCTTTGCATTTTCTTAAGTCGCTTTATTTTATAGTTTCATTCAATTTTGCATTTGTTAAAAAATCTTTTGTTGACTGGTTATTTTTGTCGTTAGAAAAAGAGACTCACAAATCAAGCCATGAAGGAAATCACCAGGAAACCATTATTTATGTGAATTGTGATATATTTTTATATGTGTAAATGTTTCAAAATGTTTTTATTTCTGTAATCGTAATTTTTCTTTTTCAGCAATAATTTTTCTTTTATAACAAGAGCCACTGAAAACACAAAGGATTGTTTCTAAAATAATGTATAATATTATTTTAATTCGTATGTAGAATGAAAAAAATATATAGTCGACAAAGTAGAAGATGATTGCGCGCTCGGGTTGTGTTCTGTAATCGTATTTTTTCACACGACGCTGAACGAAAAACGTGAACGCACCCCACAATGGAACAAAAAAAGTATGAAAGACATGAAATGTGAGAGACAAATACTTGCCGGTTTTACATTACACGGCCTTTATGCGAACAAAATTGGTTGCCAACGCGTAGCGCGATACTCGACCCCGACGGTTGCTGTTGGAACTTGCTTATTGGCATTGTAATGCTTAAGTGTTACGACTGAACCATATGAACGACCGAAATCCCTGAACCAATTTCGCTGTTTGAATAATTCATCTCAAATTTTCACGGCCGATGCAAAAACAAAATTATACACAGAGAGACAATTAACTAATTTAATAACAGAAGAAAATGGTCATTAATTCTGAGTGCGTGTTATTTAATTGTTATTTTTTTATTGGAACAAAGATTTACTTATTTTCTCTGAAAAGAATAAAAGTTAGCAGTGAAAAATCTAAATTGAAATTGTGGTGAATTATATAGATTTTTAAAATATTTATGTATGTATATTTTTTATATACAATTTATAAATTGAAATATCGGAAATATTGAATGAACTTTAAAATTAAACTATTATTTACGTTTTTAAATATATTGACTTTGAGAGAAGAAGGAAGATATTTACTTAATGAAAAAATGTTAGAAAATGAAACCTATATTTATATCATACCTCATAGCAAAATCATAATTTAAACATTCAAAATGCTCGTCTGAAACTTTTTAGTTTTATTCCTGCAACCTAAACCAAACTTGCACAACATACCTTAAACATGAGTTTACTCGGTCTCAAGATGGCATCATATTCCAATAGAACAGTTTAGATATTATATATATAACATATACATACATATATTATCTGTATATTATTTAGATTATGCTATTAGGGATAAATAAGGATTAGAGAAACAACAGAGAATAATCTCTTTTGCATACATTTGTTTTCTAAATTCTATCAGATAAAACCAACAATAAACATGAATATATGTAATCTTACCGTTTCTGAAATCAATTATATATAAATGAATTATTTTCAAAAGTGTGTCCAATTTTTTTTAGAATTTATGTAATCAATAATAAGGTAATAAGGTACCTATTACTGTTAAGTTTGAAAACAAACTTAACAGTATTAAATTGATTCTTATTTTGGATAATAATTATTAAATAATCTGAAATATGCGCAAATTGAGTGTTAAATTTCCACGAATTTCGATTAAAATATTTTAAATATTTTCCAATTTTGAAGTAAGTTCAAAATATATTTCAAACAAAAATAACACTAATAGATACACTATAACCGAATTAGTTAAGTTTGCCATATTTATGTTTGTTTATGAATGTAAGGTTATTTTCAGTTTTTTTTTGTTTGCGAAATTAAAATCAGTTTCATCTTTTCTCAAAGTAATTGAAAAATTTATTTGAACAATTGAATAAGGGTACTTATCTCAACCCTGTTCACAAGTGCATCCATTTTTTACAAGTTCAAAAAGTGGTTGTTGTCTTTTGACGAGGAGTAAAAAGAACCATCGATTGTCAGCCTCAAAATGACGCCGGTTTGTTTCACGACGAAAAGTTGTGCGTTAGGTTATCTGCGACACGAATAATTTCCCCGTTAGTGGGAAGTAGAAGCACTTTGCTCTTCACAAAAGTTTCGAGGAAATTGTAGACAGTGCCGCTGTTGCTGATGGTTAATTCGATTTATCAAGTTGGCTAATGCAGAGGTATGTATGTAATGGACGTATATGCTTTAATGCCAGTCAAAGTACATATATAATGGCTGTTTCCCTGAATAAGTTAGCAAAATTAACCGAATTCTGTTCAAAATGTGCTAACTCAATTTCATGCTGAATTCTGGAATTTTCCTTTTCCATTTTTTTTTTTTGATCGTCCGATAATAAAATTTCTAATTTTGCAACAGGTCAGACGAGAGTAGAATTGCTCCGAAGCGATCACCGTAAGCTGATCGTGTACACATGAAATTTAATTCCGACCCGAGTCAAACTCATTCTATGCGAGCGCAAGAATAATCGGGTTTAATTTCGAAGTTCTTTTCAGTCTGGCAAAAAATCGCTCCGACTTAAAGAAGCGTCAGACATTGGGTGTCGCAACTCCCTGATCTCGCCCCTGCTATTGGATGACAATGCTTTCTAGTTTGTCGGGAGATTTATCTCTTAAAATCAACTCGATCCAAAGTTGTTTGATTCCGTCGGGTAGTAAATTTTGCAATCACGTCAAACGAAACGAGACTTCATACAAAAAGGGAATTTGAATTTTATTTTCATTCATATAATAAAACGGTCAACATTTTCTATTACGACGTTGATTATAGAACAGTTAAAATCGGATGCAAATTAGTTTCACCTCTTTTTTCGACGAGTTCCGTTATTAATCGCTGTGAACTCGCACGAGCGTCATGCAGGCGCAAGTAGTTTGGCTTATCACTTACGATTCAGTGCACTTGGCACTTTTCGACGGCTGGATGGCACTTTAAACGAGAGCCGTTTTATTGGCTCACGCGAAAAGTCATTCGAAAAATGAGCAAATTAAATTAATCGTCAACGACGACACTCCGATCGATCAGCGTTAAGGGTGATAAATTTCGATGCACGCGAAAGGACTTTCAATGAACCTCCACGAAAACATACAAACAAAAGAATTTTGTACAACCCCAACCAAACACTGCAACATTATCTTTTCGATTTATCAACAAAATGTGTCAACTTTTCGACTATGCTTTGGAGCAAACTTTTCAACGCGACGATTCACTTTTAAATTTATAGGCCAGTTTAGAAAAATGTACAGAAAGAATGCTCCCGTACGAAGAACACGTCGGGTTTCTTGTCGGTTCCGCATGTCGTGAGCGCCAGAAGCGTGGTAAAATATACACCACTCAAGGGGCACTACTGCCGGATTGGCGTGGCAGAAAGAAAAAAAAAGAGATGAAACGAAAGCTTACACACAAGATCGAAAAACCATGGTAAATCCGGAGAGATTTTCACGTCTCGTTAGTTGGAGAAGTGGGTTAATTATTTAAATATGCCGTGATGCCAAACTGACTATGATTCCACACGATACTCACCTGTCTGCAAAAAAAACTTCCATTTCCTCTCACAAGTGAAGTTTTAAAACGAGATTAAAAATTGCATTTGATTTGGATTTTCGATTCAGAGTCTTTATTGATTCACTGCAAAAAATCTCCCTGGACAGACGTCTGTGAAATGGAGTCATTTTAATTCGAGGAAAATCAGGTTTCCTGTTCTCAGTGAAAAAAAAAAACAGTTGTAAGATTGATAATAAAATATTCAATTCGCCCCGAATTCTAATTGACGACTACTATTTGATATTTCTACAAATCTGAAAAATTAATCAGATTATTCTCGCTTTTTTCGTTTAGCGTATAAAAAAATCAACATGAAAATAAAGAGGTAAACAAAAATGTATGTCAAACATTTTCACGAAAATACACTACTTTTTAAGCATGCATCCAAACGTCAGAAAATTTAACGAATCTGACACACCCATGATTTGATGTTTACATATTATTGTATTATGCAAGATGAAAATTTTTCGTTTCTGATTGAACGTTTTCTGACAAATAACATATGATATTTCTCTCGATTAGCAGGCTATCTGGAATCGACCGAGGTGCTCTCTTTTTTCGGACATCAATATCAATTATATGCTTACGAGAGATGAGTTGCAAATAGTTGGCAGTGTCTGTCAATTGAATTGAAAGCGTTCTTACTGGTTCAGTGCTTCGCCTGAATGCAGAACGACGTTGCCTCGATGAATCGACGGCTTTTAGTAGCCGAATTCGCCGTTTCACTTCTGCGGCCCCTTTCGTTCAATACGAACAAATTGATACAGCGCAATATTGTAAATTGCTATTCCCATTTAATCTTGTCATCAACCAATCTAATCAAATAATGCATCTGATGAAGAATGTATGCCACTTCCTCGTCCGCACGTTGGCCGTAACATTATTTTGCACACTGAATATGAAATGGATTTCTGCACTCGAACGCCGAGACTTCATATCGAAACTGCCTTGGACTTAGACACGTAATCGCGTTTTTATCGTTCCGCAAAAAAAAAAAAAAAAAAAAATTGATCACACGAGAAGCGTTTAATCGTGATTACATACTGCATCTATATCTCTATATATATAAGTTCGTGTGGGAATTTCATTTAATGGCGTGAATGCTTCATTTGATTCTGATGCTCGGTCTTTTTCAAAGCCATTTCTTTTTCAACACCACAGAATCTGCGGGGGAAAAAAATCTCTCAAGATGTTCCGCACCATATTGTTTTGAATCACCATCGTAAAACAATGTAGTAAAAAATTCAGTGCTAGATATTCCAATAAACTTTATTGCTGTAGGATGAATTTTTTTTATTATTCAGCTTGCACTTGAAATTAGGAATTGTCGTATTATGAAAATAGGCGTGGTTACATCTGACAATTTGGTTTTTCGATTTTTCTTTGAAAAAAAAAATTTTTTTTTTCACCCATAAAAACTGCTATATCCATGCATCGTATAAAGTTTGATTTTACGGTTTGGAGTTCTCGTTGACTTCATTATAATTTTAACGTTTTTAACATCGTGTAAGTAATAACAACGAGACTACGGTATTTTACCAAAAAACAAAAAAGAAGAAGAAAAAAGGGGGGAAATAAATAAAAGTTGATTTGCTCGTTTGCGACATCATTATCTGGCGTATGATAGACCCTTAGATACGTCGGCGGTGCATATTTCAACGGATTCACCGGGCTCTTCATGACAGCCTGAGCAATGTATACTTGAGAGCCCGAGAATCGTGTTCCTCCCCGGTATAGTTTGGCCTAGGCAATAATGAAGCCCCGGCATTGCAGCGCAATACTGCCCCGGCATGCAAATTCCCTCACATATTTTTCCGCGACGTTTGGCCCAATCAAAATGTTATTTGAAAAATTGTTCATCGCTGAACTATTTGTAACGACGAGTTGGCTAACGTTCATGTTGATATTGTCCTTTGAAATTGCAATTATCAAATTTTCATACCAAACGCAAACTTTGTAATGGATTTTTTTTGGACAAAAGTTATTAGCCTGCGTGGCAAAGTTCACAACGAAAAGTGCTCTTCATATAGTGCATAGCGCTGCCAGATTATAACGAAACTTTATATTCACGAAATTGAATTACCCGTATGCTCATCATGTTATCGAGATGAGAATAAACAAAGTAAACCTGCGAGTTTATTTTCTTATTTGTGAGCTGCCAAAATTGAATTACTATTATTTTATGTGAACAGAAGATGTTGTACCGATCGGAATGAAGCGGCAACAAAATTTCTTGAAAAACGTGCGTCGGCTGTAGTTTAATAAGCCAGCCAATGCATGTTTAATGAGTTTTATTCCGAGATTAAAATTTGCGCATAAAACAGTTTTTGAACGGAGTAATTTTGAGGGGGTTCGAACTATTTTATGATCAAGAACCGTTGATGTATCACCGAAAAAATAATAAATTCAATATCAAGTTCGAAACTTTTCGCCATCCCCAATACTTTTGTTCGTAAAAAAACTTTTTTCAGACACAAGTTCGATATTTTTTCAATACAGTGGCACAGGACGACCGGCTATTAAAATGAACGTAAAACTTATTAAAATTTAGAAATTTGCATTTGTTTTTTCGTCATTGGTGATTCCTCGGGGGACAGCTTAATCTCGATGATCCGCAAACTTTTGATCGTTGGCACAACTAAACTTAAACATCTGTCTCAGATCAATATTTTCATCTCGGTACAATCCATCAGTTGATCAGGGCAAAATTAATTGAACCATCTTGATCACCACCTTCATGAATACTTATAATGGATTTGCATTATAATATTATGAACAGGGTTGACGATTTTCAGCTTCGAATGTCCGCACTTGATGTAAGATTGCCGTATCGATCCAAGGGGAAAAAGTTCCCCATTGATATAACAGATAGCCATCTTGCGTTCGAGCTTTGGATATTGTTGAGAGATTCTAGTGACTGGCATCCGAGGAAATTGAAAAATGCGATCACACCGCAAGTGTGAATCTCATCTGCTAGCGACAGCGCAGTCAAAGAACACATTCTGGACATTAGAAGGAACCCAAGAACTTGGGTGGCAAAACCAAATCCACTTTGTCTGAGCGGGACAAAAGCGAAGCGAGGTCGAACAAAAGTGTTTCTGTTCGGCCCAGGGGCAAAGTGGCACGGTTCATCAGCTGATGAATGGGACTCGTTAGCGGATTCATTATCATGATAAACGGACGAGGAATCTGCGTGCACTGCTACTCGGCACTGCCTTCGATCAATGCGCCTAATTATCGCTCTGTTTTGTTTCACTTCGGCACGATTAATCTCGTTCCCCTTTTTCGTTTCCCTCATCGCGTCTTCCTGAGCGATATGGGCGCAAAAAAAAGTTTGCCGAGTCATTGCTCGATGGCAAATTCTTTCGCGCTAACGGAAATTCTTTCCAACATTTTGTTGCTGACACTGACGTAAAGCGAGAATCAAATGATAATTTATCGTCGCTCGACAGGTACTCGCAAAACGACTCGACGGAGTTCGTAGAAAATCCGCTGCTTTGAGATGTATCTCGTGTTCCGATAAAAACAATCGTCTACCTGATTATATTCATTTTTTTGTTTCAAAAGTTTTCATTCCTCTGTGGAAAATTTTTTGTTGAACAATTTTTTCCGCTCTTTGGAGTAATGGAAATAACAGCCACTACAGAGGATAATCAAATTGTCGTATCCGAAATAGCTTTTGGCCAACAAAGTAGTGCGAGTTAATTCAACTATATTCGAAATCAATAATGCAAGCGATTAAACGAAATCCGTAACATTTCGAAACAATCGATATCAACAAGCTGATAATTTAGCGCACCGATTATATATTCTGCTGCGCGGAGGATTATGCCTTTAGTCATTGTCTCGGAACCGCGAAGAATTACGTGCCATTGTTGTGCGCATGACGAAGATGAAAAATTAATCATGGACTCCCAACGAAAATAATTATACTAGTAGTAATTTGACGTGCGATGGACGGTTTTGTTATCCGACTGTTTGAGTGAAAAAAGGCAAGAAAAAAAGTTTTTAAGAAATAATTTTTTTTCACAATCTAACGAATGTATAAGACAAAAATTAAAAAAAAATTTAACTTTAATAAGTTAATTAATTTTTTATTGAACAATAAATTTCGAGCAACAAAACAATTTTCCACTGACATGGCCCTAATCAGACTGAGACAAAGAAAACTTATTTCACCTTTTTTAATAAGAAAAAAAATAAGTCAGACAAAACGTTGTTCTATAACTAGTATTTATGGTACTTTCACTCGAGGAGTTTATCGTCGCATAATTGAAGGTCGAAGTGAATTAAAAATTGCGGTGGTTGGCTTGATGAAAGGTAGTCCAGGATCAAACGCCAACGGTGAGACAATGGAAGACACGTTTTTTTTAGCTTCAAACACGCCAGACTTTAAGGCACTTCGTTTTCAAAATGCATATTATAAAAGAGAGAGAAACGTAACATTTTTGACTCGTGAATTTTTGACGCAATATTCTTTCTCTCACTCATATTCTCTTTTATAAAAAAAATGACTTTCAACGTAAATGCAAGACGTCGGCAATTAACGTTGTTCACGTTAATGAAAGCACATTGTTTTTTTTTTCTATCGATTTTCATCTTCGTCTTTGGCTAACAAGGTCGCAGAACCATAATTGTGAGCCACTCCTTAAGATCTGGAGTTGGTATACAAATCTGCTTATTTAGATTTGGCTCTCGTCGCTAATAAGATAGGGTGTACAGTTTGATAGAACAAGTTTAGTTGAAATCCCGTCAGATTTAACGTCCGTTGATAATAAATCTTTAATTAGTTGACACTGTGGGTTTAGTTAGTCAACAGTTTAATGGACTGAGAGAATGGAGAGGAACGGTGCGGATAGTCTGATGATGAACGAAGATTGCAGGTTGTTCGGTGTATGTACTTGATTTGCCAATGGACTGATCACGACGTGATAGTCGGAATATTCACGACATTGCGTTTGGCGCTAAACTGAATAGCGTGCAGAAAAAAAATGACTTACTTTCAAGGCAGACTACCGAGGCGACGTTGAAAGTTCCTTTAAAAAAAAACGCAAAAAAATGTTATCGCCTCGTGCGATGAAGACAATCGCTAAAAAAATAAGAAAAAAAAACAACGTGGGGAAAAATTTCCGTTTGACAAAAATAAATGCTTTATATTCTCCGGTGTGCTTTTTATTTTCATTCTGTTTATGATTGCTGGTAGATAAGGTAATTTGCTTTCATCAGGACATTTCTATACCGCTGTAATGAGAACAGAAACAGCCCGATAACAGGATGAAATATGAAATGAAAATGAGGGGGAAATATTCTGCGTCTTATTTTGTTATAGGATCGCGACCTAATGCGATATAATTTTCAGTGATACTGTATCTATATATATCTCGGCTGCAAAAAAAAACTTTGTAACTCAAAGTTCATTTATTCAAGCCTGGGAATTTTTTATAAAAATATTATACTTGCATAATGGACGAACGAACAGTAGAAACTTCGTGCTTACCTGAAACAAAAAGAATGAAATTGTAGATAATTCAAAGCACAAACAAATTGATCGTGAAATGTTTCATTCATTTATGACGATGATAATTTTAAAGTATTTGCATTTCTTTTTGGTGCAAATATGATTTTCTAGATGGTTATAAACTAGTTGTAATTCTTCAACTAACGAAAAAAAAAAAAAAATTAATAAATGCACTGTTTTACTATCATCATTATTACTGAGATCAAAATAATCAACTGTTTTATTGAGCGTTGTTTCGCAAATATCACAACCCGAATTTTGACGCATTTAAAATGGTTTTCTGCAGAAGGAACTGATTGCGTTGCAGCTGCAGTAAATTAGAAATTGAAGAAAGGATAAAAGCTTTGTAATGGTACATTTTATGTGTTTCCTGCAGTAAAATTGTACTTTAACGGTGCATTTTCTTGTTTGCTATTAGTCAAATATATTTCAAACACAAAATTCACTTGGAAATTTGAAAACGAAGTGAGAAATTTTCTTTTCCATCTCTGAAATCTGGGACGGTTTTTTCTCGTTGGCTTTTCGTTCTCGTGGATGCTGCTGTAACGCATAGGCTGATGTAATATCTAAAGTAGACTAGACGAAAAAGTTCAGATAAATAATCCAAAAGAGACGAGAAGTTGGCACGTGTTGCCAGAAAGCTACAAACAAGAGTCACGATCATTGGTTGGGTTAGTGGCATAAAAAGCATTGCAGCACTTGGTGAAAAGTTGAGAGGCGGTACGAAGGATTTATCGCAGTCTTTTAAAAACGTTTATTATCGTCTTAGTGATTGCGTTCCGCTTCGTTACCGCAAGAGGGAAGATACATAACAAAAATGCAAATAACGCAAATGCTTTATGTTGTCCTTGCCACTATTTTATGGCTTCTCGCATCTTATTTTATTGCAACTGTTTAGATTAATTGAAAAACAAATTTTTTTTAACGTACTCTAAAGATCCTGTATATTGCATTTGATGAAAATAATAATTTGATATTTTGTTCGTCAACTTTGATTATTAGAGTATAAAATTTGTAAGTAAAGTATAATGAAACAATTTTTCATTAACCACTGTCGACGGACAACGTTTGTGCACCTTGTAATACGAAACCTGTGGAATTTTTCTGGTACAATTTTTGTCCTGTTCTTCTGTTTTTGGTTTGTAAGCAAACTATTTCTCATTACAATATTAAAATAGTTATATTAAATTATAATATCGAATATTTCTATGTAAATATTTCTTATAACAAGAACAGAAATTTTGATTAACGAAAAAACATTATTTTAATGAAGGATCAAAGACAATTTTGCAATGAACTCGAGATCGAGTTAAAACAACGTGGTTTCAGGACATACGCTAAATCCTTTGACCGCGCATTATTCACCAGCAACTTTATCGAGCGAGAACGTTTGCAAAAGCATTATACGAAAGAAGGTACACAAAAGTTTGGGACCTCCTGCGCCATCATTAGAAAGCGCTCGTGCGACCAAAGAAAACTGCACATGCTTAGTCGTGATTCGACTTCCGATTTTCTGTGATTACGCTTTCAATTCGAACATTTTTATCTGTGGATTTTAGCAATTCCGTATGCAGATTTGTTCCATGTGTTTCTTTTGGCGGTACCAATTTTAATATAAAGTAAAACTTTTCTTAATCAAATTATATAATTGAAAATCAATGGCATATCAAAAAATTCAATTTGTAATTAAACAAATTAAGTGGATACCAAAACCGTGATAATAATACCTCTCATTTTTGTTGAAACTTTTCACGGTGTTATTTTAATATATTTATTTAGTACGATCTAACTCAATGCCTTTGAATGCAAAATTTGCATGCATATATATAGTCTGCAGGGTATAAAGATAAATGAATTATATGATGAGATGAATTATATAAGCTGTGAAGATGAATAGCTTGTTTCGTTGGGAAAAAGTTCGACAGTTTGAACTAGAAAAGGTATGGCAGGCTGATCGAATTGAGAAAGTTAAGCTCTTATCGACCAATCGGTTGACCGATTCGATGAACCGTCAATCATTTTTGTTTCGATTGTAATTTCAGTTTACGACAATTGAGTTCTGGCTGCGGTTAATCGTAACGAGTCTCATATGCAATGTATTCATAGTTATCAAACTTAGTTAAGCTTGTCTAATCGATATACACGGCAGCTTCGTGATTGAACGATAAAATTAGCCTTATCTAAACAACAGAATTAAGAGCACGCACATGGCTCGACGCTACATAGTTAAAAAAAAAAAAACATGTGGTCTAAAAAATTGTTAACATTTTTTCCGCATGGAAATAAAAAATTCTTCATTGTTTAATAGAATACTTGAATACCCAATTATTGAGTAAGTTATTTATTGAATAAGAGTATAGTAGAGCCAATTACAGCCAATCAATTAGTCGATGATTTATAGATAGGTACAGTCGAAAAATTTATAAAACAATGAAATTTTTTTAACTCGACAAAAACATTGTTGCTCTTATTTGAATTCTGTCCAATATTGGAAAACTTTTTCAAATCAAAATTGTTGATACTTTCCTACATTTTTCATGATATTTTTTATAGCAATTATGTATAATGTGAGTAAAAAAATGTTTGAGCTAAATACACGATATGTTGTTGACGAAATGAAGAGATTTCGCATAAAAAGAGTCATGATATGATAAGCATTTTGTAATAGTAGAGAGGTTCGCTTGCTAAAAAAAAAAAAAAAATCAAACGAAAAAAAAACATTGGAATATTGAAGATTCCAAAAGTTTCAAAGTATAAAATTTTTTTTTAATTTTAACGAACCCTTTCGATACATTAACAGTTCATTGGATGTTTTTACATCATGTTAAATTATCCATAGTAGGCCTCGATCAACTAACATTTATTATTATTCTGTAATAACTTGATTATTTCGGTCATTTTACAAGTATAACTTGCTTTGCAGAACCTTTCTCACATAACAATGTAATGAACTATTCACCATTCACTTCAAACACTGTAAACATAAACTGAAAAAAATTGATTGATCAACG
>JAAMPD010001842.1:0-19660 GCA_025266255.1 Trissolcus basalis | reverse complement strand
ATCGCACGGCTATCTCGCAAATGTTGTTTCGAGTAATTATATCATTATTTTAAATTCGCCCGTTTGTTCCTTTTCCGTTCCTTTACTGCGCATGACCTTATCTTTTGTCTTTTCTGTTTGATCTAATGGAATAGTATCCAGGTGGTACATCAGATACAAAATAAATAACAGATTTGACGTTAAATTAATGAAAAACTCGTCTGACAAAACATTTGTCGTCGGATTGAATTCGAACGTAAAATGAACCGAAGAAAAAAGGAACGCGACGTGAAAATGAAACAGTCGTTTTACAGAATAGTTGAAGGAACAAAATGTATCAATATATCGTTGTTATCTTTTTCAGCTGGGTTTTTTTACGTATTACACGCTGACATTAGGAGAGGTGAATCCATCGGGACCGGTTCCCATCGATAGTGTCTTCATTTACCGACCTGACAAACGCCTTGAGCTCTGGCGGTTTGCTTTTTACATGTTCCTTCATGCTGGGTGAGTATCGACTTGTTGTTTACCATTCTCATCGCTATATAGTCTCAATTTGAGCAAAAAAGATTTCTCAAAGCAAATCATCTTTTCGTTTAATGTTGTTTCTCTATTGCTTCAAAAATAACTCTGTCAGTGAGTTGACACTATTTTTATTTTCGTACATTCTCTTCTCTGTTAAATTCAAAACCAATATTATTTTGCCATCGAATTGTTAACATTTTGTTAGTTGTATAAACATGCACATTCTATATTTAGAACACGTTCAATTGCATTAGATTTTTAGATGTCGGCCAACATGATTGGTTCACTTCACTATCGACAAAACTGTATGTTTTATTCAATTTTTATTTTTCCAAAGGCTGCATCAGTATAGCGAGAAAAGAAAAAGATGACGGAGAAGAAAAAGTGAAAAAAAAAGAGCTGAAATATTGGATAAGTTCTCCCAACGGCGGCTCTTAAATATTCAAAAGGAAAAATGCAAAGAAATGTTTTGCGCGAAATTTAGTTGGAAACCCTTTAACTGGGTGAAATTCGAAAAATGTCCATTAAAACTGTTTAGTAAAATGAAGAAAAATGAATAAGCAGGAGAGGCAGAGTTATACCGAAAGTATGTTGATCAAACACTGGAAAAATATTTATCTCAATGATTGACACGGTTCCAGCGAGCCCGCGAGCGCTTGTTTTATCAATCGTTGATAATTCTCTCGCTGTTTGTAAAAAAAGAAGAGAAAATGAAGGATGAGTAACAATAATGAGAACACAAATTTGGATTCAATCGGTGATGCGCACGTCAGAGATCCAGTCCAACTTGCTCAAGGTCTCGAGCCTTTCATATTCATGAGGGATTTAATTAAAATTTTCATTTGCCTTCTGTCGCATTAAATTACTCAAATTTAATTACTCCGATTTGGAAATTCTCATTATGTTTCGGTATGTCTCTCTCAAAATCGTTGTCTTACAATAATTAAATTCAATTTAAACGACTGTATCATGGAGAACTGACTTAACAAATTGTTTTGAAAAAAAAAAAAAAAAGATAAAAGGAGAGGGAGACAGGCAGTTTGAAAAAGATATGAAAATTAAATTTGAATTGAGCGAGAGAGGAAGGAGAAAAAGTGCAGACAAAATACAATAAAAGAAAGAATAAAATTAAAAGGCGAAATGTAGTTGAACGGCAGTTAATTTGTCGGCAAATAAATAATGGTCGGCGGCGCACGTGCACATTATTACTGGTATCGTGGAGATAATATTGCTGAGCACTAATTGCTCTAATGAGCAAAGTAGTGTGTGTATTTACGGAATGTGCAACAAAATTGAATCCCAGCGAGAACGGGATCTGCGCGCCGGCACGATCCAATAATCGGGCACATCATTTCGCGAAGCCTCCTCTGCAGTCGACTGATGACGGGGGCGTCTGAGCAAACTTGCTTCGGCAGATTTGAATAACTACGACCGCTTATCCCGCGCATTATGCATGCACCCAACTACGAATTATTATAAAGAAGACAGGCAGGCGTAGATTTTACAAAAATCGCTGAATTTCAGATGCGCCACAGAGAGAGTTTCCCGCATATTATCTCATGACCCGAATTTCATCACAAAAGTATTCTCAAATAGATTAGACTTACAACCCATTTTTCTAACCCAGCTTTTCCTTTATTGTCTCTTTCTCATATTATTTCACTTTGAGTTCACTATTTTGTTAATCCTTATCGGATCAGTCCGAGATAACTTTTTCTTTTTATACCGCCACATAAATTGATTTGATTTCACACTCTTAATTTACTCCCATTTGATATAACATTATTACTTTTTTTCACCATGCCTTCTCGTTCTACAAACATAAATGGAACGTTAATTATGTCAATTAATTTCGGGTGCAATTCAATTTATCACACGGACAAAGGTAAAGTCGCCGTGTGAATCAGAATTGAACTTGGCTCTCGAGTTGAGCAATAGATACCGAGCTGATGATTTATTTATTTTTCATTTCAAAAACGCGCATGTAATTTGAAGGCTCTAATAACTATATAAACGAAGTCGATGACTTTGTACGTTGATGGTGGGAAGCTAACCCACGCCATCCTGCTTACGCATATACCGCTCTTAGCAAATTGAATGCACTTACAACAATATCTTACTTGACGTAATCACCTCACGGAATTTAAAATTAAAACACCGAAAATAGCTTTAAAAATTGAATTGCTTTTCTACTTGATTTTTTTTTATCTCAGTGCGGTCGAACGTTCGAACGAAAAACAACAAGAGAAAAAAGAAAGTAGGGGGTCGGACATTTTTTTATTCATCAGAGTGAGAATTCTCCCAACTGTGGAAAAATGTTTGCGTTTAAAACATTGTGAGAGTTGGAACGAAATTGAACATTTGATCTGAGTAATAAACGAGCTCGTACGGGTGTCCGTTCGCTAGGCGTTTTGTCGACGTATTCGAAATTTCACGCACCCTCGAGCGTACAATGGATAAGGATCATACGTCCTCCGATGAAATGTGACCAGCAACTTTTCAGATAAACTGCTTGAAATCTCGACGAATTTCCGGCCGATGTCACGAGAAAGGAGCTCGTTCGTTTGGCGATCTCAGTTTACGCATCGTCGACCGTAAAGACGATAACTTATTTGAAATGTATAACGCAAACAATTAAGCCTGAAAGAGAGAGAAAGAAAGCTGATAGCAAAAAGTTGCCGCTCATTCTTATTCACAACGACAAATGCTCTTTGACAACTTAATTAGCATAAAATATATCTCAAAGAGGCACGCAAGCTTTGTCGATCGAATAATCCGCTAATGCGCGATTGTCCCCGAACAATTTTCGGATCTACCGTTTTCATTCAACGTTTCCTTACAATATAAAACTTGGCGACCTTTTTTCCCCTCTATTCTTCAATGTTTGTAATTAAAGCCCACGCTTCCTTTTTATTTTCATTCCTTTTTTTTTCTCCTCGTTTTTTTTTATGTAATTCCAACAACGTTTGAGAAAAAACTTGCGATTCAAAACTTTGTATTCCTCGTTGACATCGGTTCGTTAAAACTAAAACTCAAACCGCCGCCTTTCGAGAGTTATTAATATAATATCATTGATGTCAATAGGAATGTTTACTTTGTGAATTTTTAGAGCACGGGATTATATGAAAAAAAAAAAAATTAAAGAAAAGGCAAGAGAAACGTAAATAAACAAGAAGAAACATCATGTCGATTAAATGCAGTTTTTCTTAGGAAAATGAAAAGACGAAGTAAAGGAGAGAGTAATTGAACAAATGATAGTGCATTGTGTTGAACAAGTGGATCGTTATGAATAGGAATATGTCATAGTTATATTGTGATTATGTTGTTTAGTAAGAATGCAAATGGCTTATGCTACGTTGCAAGGCTGTGTAATTTCTGATACTTCTTTTTCTTTCGTTTTCCCTGCAATTACTCGCTTTTTGACCTTTCATTTTGAACAATGTAGTGATATACAATAGATTAAGCTCGCTAATGAGTGTCTCTTGATTTTGCAGATGGCTGCATCTGCTTTTCAACCTCGGAGTACAAGTGGCCGTGGGATTACCCTTGGAAATGGTTCACGGAAGTCTCAGGATTGCCGCGGTTTACATGGCAGGAGTTCTCGCAGGTAACATTCTTAACACACATCACAATAATATACCTACAGACATTAGTAACAACTTTTTTTTCTCCTTTTCTTTACAATAGGGAAGACGAGAAAGAAAAATACAATTTCAAAGATTTGAATTAGGTACGAGAAAGAGAAGGAGGGAGGGAGGGAACAAAAAAAAACAATTGTAACACATTTTGTTGGTCGCCTGTAGAGAGAGGGAAAAAAGGCAAATGACTACGAAATTTGTTGGAAATTGTTGAGCTGAATCTGAATAATGAAAACATGTAGCGAAATCGTTCATAATTATCGTTCGTGCATGTTCGCATTAATTGAGATTATTTTTAACTGTGCAAAGTTTGGATTTTCATTTCAACGGGTTTTCATTTGTGAAATTCCAATAAAGTTATGAAATGCATAGCTTGTAATTCAGTGAAATGCAAAAAAAGGAAAGAACATCGAATTGATCTCAATATTAATAAACGGATTCGAATTATTGGTTTGTAATAATGATTGATTATAATTAATTACAGCAGCGAGTAAAATATCTTTGGCGTCTTTTGGCCCTTATACAACAATAATCGATTGATTTATTATTGACGTTAATTAATTGTGCCGCGATAATTTAATTGATCATCGCAAATATTATGGATTCGTCTACAAATACAAACGTTGCAAATACATCGCTGCACGCTAAATCATTGAATTTGTCCATTTGACATGGAGAATGCCACGCG
The DNA here is from genome assembly GCA_025266255.1 of Trissolcus basalis. Classification (NCBI taxonomy): domain Eukaryota; kingdom Metazoa; phylum Arthropoda; class Insecta; order Hymenoptera; family Scelionidae; genus Trissolcus; species Trissolcus basalis. The sequence continues at coordinate 14,830 of JAAMPD010001842.1, read as the reverse complement.
TTTCAGAAATGACCGTTCCCAACATATGAACGTTCGTGATTGTAAACGTTTTCATTTCATTATTCGAATTATCGTCTGATTTCAAGTTCGAAATATGAACCAGTTATAAATTAATTTGCTAATGTGGAGCTCAAGCAAATTGCTTTTTTCCAAATAAGTCCACAAATTGAAAGCGGGAAACAATTTTTTTCCTCGGGTCATAACTTTCTGGTAGGTTGGATTCGATTCTTTTTTAATTAGCGAAAATGCATGAATTGCAATTAGCCGGTTATTGACTGGTGCATTTTTTTGCACGCACACAAGAGCGCGAAAAACGTTTGAAATAAAATGGACAATGTTGAAGTGAAACAAAAAAAAACAAAAACAAAACAAAACAAACGAGAACCGAGCACAAGAAAGGGGTGGAAAAACAAGAGAGGGCAAAGGGAAATGCACAACTAGGTTGTGCATCGTTGTCTCGTCTTTGGCGGTGCGCAACGCGGTGGACAAGACATGCAAATATTGCGGCGAGTTAATTGTCCTCGTCACGCGACCGCTCTTTGCTGTCGGGCTCACGTAACACCAACAGTACTGCGTAAATCATGACACAAACATTTCGACAAAATTAACGTAAAACTCGTTTTGACAAATACCTCTATGTGGAATTCCCTAAACATTCATTAATTCGCTTCCAAGAAACAAAGACAATTTTTTTGTCGAACGTAAAATTAGTTATCTCGGAAAATGTGAGAATTCAATTTGCAAAGAAATTGTCGTGTAATTTGAACGAAACAAAAAAAAAATTATGTTTGTGGCAGGAATCCAAGTCTGGTTCAGTTATTTAGCTCACGCTATTTTTTATTCACTTTTAAATTTGTTATCATATTTTAACTTTTTGTTGATGGCGTGTTGGTACAATATTTATGCGTTAAATCAATTGGTTGTCATGGACTATTTTTTTTCGCCGATGCCACCGAATTAATCAATATGAAGATATATTCAAGGCAGGATTCGATCAAATGCATCAAGTCAGGGCAAAAAATTGAAAATGCTTTCGATGCATGGCATTAAATTTTATCGATTACCCGCGAACAAAGCCGCGCCGGCCAGGCGAAATTTGATTTATGAAAGAACACCGATACTGATGCTTATTTCACGTTTCCCTGCTTTTCGAGTGATCGTAAAATAATCTTTACATCTTTTGCAACCAATTTTGCTTTTCTCTTTCTGTGAATCATCATTGAATGCCCTCTTGATGAATTTTGTAACTTACCCAAGTTGAGGTCAGCGCACTTGTCATCGAAAAAAATATGACTGAGGTGAAAAAATATATTTTATTCAACGACAGGTGGCGACCTTATTTTCAAGTTATATCATGCACTCAAATTCACTGAATAAAGTAAAATTGCAACAGTCAAAAACGTTTCATTGAATGAAAAATAAAAAAATTGATCGTATCAAATGGTTGGACAAATAAAAAAAAAAAAGTGTAATGAAAATAAAATTTGGAAATAAAAAAGGTACGTTAAAGTGCGAGCTGAACGATGGACAAAGAAAAGTTGGCATGAAATGAAAAAGGGAATTGAAAAATTGTAAAATAAATGTTGAAGAAAGCAGAGGCTCGTGGTCAAAGCGATTAGCGTTAAGCTAGAGTTGTCCTCGGTGCGTTCCCACGAAATGACAGCTCGACAAGACTTTCCATCCTGGCACTCCTAAAGGCATTAGATAATTATGCTTCGACGTTCCTTTTGTACCCGACCTTTCTTTCTTTCTTTTCCTTCATTTCTGCGACGTACACCGCTAATCAAAACTCAAACAGCCCTTTATTTCCAACCACTGTCCAATAACAATTTACATTCCAACCACAACCAACAATTCTCAAAATATATCCACCGTCCTATTCAGTCCAAATTTTACACACACACAAAATCTCAATTGAATTCCATTCAATTTAATTTTATTCAATTTCCACGTCTTAATTGTACAATCAAATATCGACAATTTATTTTGGTTTCTGTTTATTCAAAATTATATATAAAAAACATGAAAGTATGATTTAATTGAATTTTGTTCAATTGCGACGGTTTAATTTTACACAAAAGTTTGTCTGATTGAGATCTGTTCTATTTCCATTTTTCGCATTGTTATTTTGGAGTTTATATACGGATTCGTCAAAATGTTGAGGTTGTTTGATAAAAATGAGCTCAACTCGCAAACGAGTTGAAGATACGTTTTCTGATTGAGTGAACTTTTCAAGTCAAAAGTTTTGTATGAATTGACCCCTGATGAAGGGATCCTACATATGTTTGCACATTTAAAAAAGAATTTGAAAAAGTTGGAGACAATAGTGAGATGTAAAAAGAAGAGAGAGAGAGGGGGGGTTAAAAATAAGAAAAGAAACAGAGTGGGGAGAGAAAACAAAGAAGATCCGTTGCGAAAGCGCAATGAGAAAGAGCGAACAGCGGCGAGTAAGTCGGTGGTGCCTACTGGAGCATCGTTTATTAATGGTTGCGCGCTCTCTCGCCACACGCGCGGCTGGCGTCGTCGTATATTCGTTCGGCACGTCTCGCCGCGTCTGCGAGAAAGCTCCGCCGGAAGGAAACGAGACGCTCTCTTAAGGCACACAAATAACCGTAATCTAGCGCGCAAATTTCTACTCATTCAACATTCTTTTTTTTTCTTACCATTCTCCCAATGTTCTCATTGTGCCATTCTATAACAGCAAGCTTCATACTCAGCAATGCATTCATGTCGTCATATCAACACGCGTTCAAAGTTCAGTCAACAAAGGTGTACAATCTTCAACATTATTGTTCTCAATTCATTTTCAATTGATTGGACAGTCAAGTCGAAAGTCAACATCAATGGAGGTTGAAAAAATAAAATTTGTCGCAACGCGGTGTTTACAATTTCGCCGGCCTTTCAAATCCGACAAGTTGAATGTATCGCAGATTGTCAAGTTGTACAACTTTTTAATTTAGTTTCGTGAGAATTACAATTTTGTAATTGTGAACTTTTTAATTATTTATCTGGCTAACTTTTTTAAATTGAATTTTCAAAAGTTTTGGCGCAAAAAAAGAAGAGGGAAGAAAAAAATGTAATGAGATGTTCACATAGAATGTGTTATATCGATAGGGAATCTTTTGATGATTTAAGTTTGCACTTTTAGGCTCCTTGGGAACTTCGGTGTTCGACACGGATGTTTATCTTGTCGGAGCAAGTGGCGGAGTTTATGCGCTCCTTGCAGCTCATCTTGCCAATGTTCTCCTTAACTACAACAACATGGAGTTTGGGATAATTCGCCTCGCTGGAATATTCATTATCGGTAAGCAAAGCACGATTTTTCCCCCCTCGGCGCAAGTATTCAATTTCCTTTTAACTGGGTCCAAATAGAGTCAAAGAAAAACATATTTAAACAGAAAGGTGAAAAAATCGCAACATTATATAACTGATAAAATCATGGCAAAGAATTTATCGAAGTATAAATATTGCTTTCGCGTCGTAAAAACTCGATTCTTTGTTCGTTTTGTTCCAGCGCCTCTTCTTCTTTATTTCAGCGTTTCATAGTCATCGCACGACAAAAATTATCATATCAAATACACGAGAGACAATAAACGTGTTACTGAAAAGAAATCAGCCGATTCCTATAACTCGTGGAGAAAAAAATTTTCCATTTTGAAAAAAAAAAAGAAAGAAATTATAAAAAAATATGGTATGATGATAAAATATATAAAAATCATTTTAACAAATGTCGAAATCAATAGTTTTTGAAAGCAATCTTTTTAAGACCTTAAAATATTTGGCTTCATAATTCTTTTCTTAAATGACAATAAGAATGAGTATCTGCCGAAATAAAAGTATACGTTGTAACGAAGATTAAGTATTAGACATGCACTAAAAAAAAGTAATGCATTTTCAGGGGTACTTTTTTTAGACCGACTTTTATTCTTGTTTTACTGCCAGACATTATTCATCATTTTCACTATTGAACGATCTTATTTCAAGTTAAAAAAAAAACTGAAACTTATCGTAAGTTGGTTTTTACTTTTTCTATTATAAAAATTCGTTCGAATAGATGGCAGATGATTTTCAAAAATTGTACATTTACAGCCCAAGGATTGTATAATGTCGAAGGGACTATAAAAATTGGACAAAAAAACGAGAAAGAAGGAGAAAGAATTGTAACGTAATGAGGCGAACTATTTCTTGTGTGTAAGAGAGAGAAAGAAGCGATGTGCCATAAATTTGATCAAATGCAGAACGCGAATGTGTGCGTTGTCCAATGTCCGGCTTGTAATCGAAAAAAGATAGGATCTTCAGAAATGACAAAGAACAAGACAAATGAGATGCCGCGCTGGAAAAAAGATGCCCAAAAGTGGTTTGGCTTTTTATCCGTGAGCCATCTACACGACAAACTGATAGCAATTTTATTGCCGCCCAACTAATGTATTAATTTTGCGCCATTCGATTTGTCCTTCGGACGCGAATTCGACCTTGACTGGCGTTAGAAAAAAAAAAGAGAAAAAGGAAAAAAAAGGTCGAAAACTTTTTATGATCCCCATTTTTCATCGGATCTTTTTATTTTTGCTAATATTACGGTCTCTGACATAAATTCTATAACGTTTTAAATGGTTTTATTTGAATAAATATGAAATTCATACTTTTCAGCAAGCGCAGATGTCGGGTTCGCAATCTACGACAGGTATCCAGCGGAGCAGATGGGGCCGCCGGTATCATATGTGGCGCACTTGACAGGGGCGTTGGCAGGCTTGACGATAGGTCTGCTGGTTTTGAAAAATTTCGAGCAACGATTGCACGAGCAGCTTTTGTGGTGGGTCGCCCTCGGAGTTTACGCGGCGTGCACAATCTTCGCAATCATGTTCAACCTGATGCATCCGGACTATCCCTGACACGAGCTTCGGTTCGCGTTTGGACAGCCGATCAGTCGGTTCACCTAACGCGAAACAAAAGCAGAAACTATAGTGAAGCACTGCAATAACCAAAAGAGCAACCGAAACGTACCAAAGAGATATCAAAGGAGCCCGGGCGAGCAAACTGCTGCACCTTGATGCTGCTTACGACTTGTACTTAGTCTTCCGAGATAATTAGTGATCATGTTTCTGGCTCGAAACCAACTCCCGCAAAGACCAAGAGTCAACAACTAAACGGAATAGCCAAGTTGAATGCTGGTTTAGTTGATAAACGCCACAATTGAATACCTCCAATGGGTACGTGAGCTCGAAAGATCATCCCCGTTGCAAATTCGGACCAATTCGATATCAATCAGTTAATGAGATTAACTTGTTCTCAGAACAAATCACAGTCCCGGATCTTTCGTTCATGTACCTGCTGAATGTTGAATGCGAGTCGAGGTGAGACCATGTGGGATGACGCAACTTTGTCTTTGTGAACTGATATTTGTATTTAAAGAAACAAACAAAAATCATTGTAAATAAGTGTGTACAGTGAGAAAGGCAGTATGGAATGAGGTATAATATTTTTGTCTACACTTCCTAAAAGCACAGTGTTTGTACATAGCTTCTTGTACATTTGTCAAACGCCTTCGACCGGATCGCCTCCGGTTTTCTGCTGTCTTCAAACGCTAGTTATTATTTATAATCAAAGTTCTTGTTATTACTATTTATTCGCTAGTTTGTAAACTTTAACTGTTAGTAGGAACAATTTTTTGTGAGGGGGGGGGTGTGGGAGGGAGGAGAGGTTACCTTTCAACATGTCCAAAAAGCCACATTTTTTCTGTTACATTTTCTACAGATTAAATAAAGCCTATTACTCGGTCTAAAACCAATGAGAGTGATGAACGATGCTAGTCAATTAAAATAATTTTTTTAGAACAAAAAATAGCAAAGATCAACGAATTCACTCAATGTTGGCACGGAAGCTCTGATTCGTTTTTTTCTTTCACTTTTTTCCATTCATTTGCATATAGAAAGGTATCGAATGTTACTGTTTCGCTTCTTTGTTCGAATTGATTTTGTTATTTTCTGATTGTGTGAAATAACGTTACACGCGACAGTTTTTAAAACTGTAAACGAAATCCCTGCAGAGCAAATTCTATTGATTCACCGTTTGTTCCTTCAATTCAAATCAACTTAAAACTTTCACATTCAATCGCTTTTATTTTTCTGCCATTAATTTGAATACCAATTAACACGGGCTCCTACTTATTGGTTCAATAATTTTTCTTTCAGTAAATAATAAAGTTTGATGCTACTTTAAAAGTTCGAAATATCATTTGTTTATGCGCAAAAGGAAAGTTCAAATACGACGGCTAAATATAACGAATCAAAATTTCCGTTCTGCAAAACAGAACAGTTGTTTTAGTTTTGAAATGTCAGGATAAAAAAAAGTTCACATTCAATGAAACTGTAGACTCTTCTTTGGCGCGTGTTTTATTTAATTGTTCATATTTATTATTGCTGCATTTGTATGCATTAGGAAGATAAATGCAAAATAAGTGCATTTATCAAGCTACTCATTTTTATAAAAAACCGAAATGTTCCTTTTTTATGGTTTCCCTTGTTTTTTTTTTTTTTTTTTTTAATTTCCATACACACGTCTCTTTGCCGATTTTAAGTCTATTTTTAGCCAATCACAAAACTCGTATACTCATTAACATACACGCAGTATTAATTTTGATGCTTTTTATTTAAAATAAACCAGAGCAGTAGTAATAAAATGGTTTACCCTGTAAATATGAATTTACGCAAGTTGAGAATGTTCTTATTTACAGTGTGAGCAGAACATAAAAACTAAGTAGAAACTGTTTTGGAATTCTCATATTTAACAAACTGTCGACATGTGTAAATACAATTTTTTTTCATACTTGTACTTCAGTAAGTTCAACTATTTTTCACAAAGTATGATAAACCACCGAAGCGAATCTGCTCGAATATAGCGGGCTAGGAAAAAAAATATGAGCAAATGTTCGAGATAGGAAGCGAAAATTCTGATATGTGCTTTGCGCATCGGTCGAACCGATAAGTCAGAATCTCAGAGTTTTATCGATTTCAAATTTACCTGCGATTTATGTGACATTCACGCAATGTATAACATTTTTAAAAAGTTTCCCAGAATCCGCGTGCAAATACGAAATCAAATTTTAGCTTCCTGAATTTATAGACTCTCATTTATTCGGATTTCCTGTGACTATCATTTAAGTATTACCAATCAAAAAAGAAGACATGCAAACGTCACAATCTGATAAGTAAAAAAAGTGTGAGAGTTGAATAACAGATGAAAAAAGAAAAGCCGCTACCGATTAATCGGAGCGTCTTGGAATGTTATAATTATTCATCTATAAGATTTATGTAACGTACGGTCAGTCATAATTCCGCGAGCCAAAGATGTGGAGCTAGTAGTCACAAAGATTTATCGTATACTTTCAACAGTGTTTTCTCTTAGGATTACATCAATAAAAAATATAGTTCAAGATTGAAAGAGAGAGGGAGGGAAATGGAAGAGCCAATGAATCATACTTTTGTAACGTTCGAAGCTTTTCAACAAGCGATTCTGTTTTTATACTCACGCCGTGAGATTATGCACCGAACCAAAAAAGTCAATTGCAGGATTTGCAAGCTTTTAAAATGGATCATATATTGGTTCTTTATTCATTTATGTAATTAAATGGACCATCGGGAGTTATTTAATATTTAAGAGCTTGCAAATTTGACGTAAACAAGATATCCGTCTGCGAACTTAATGTCCATTCATTATTTAGGAGAACAATAAAAAAAGCTCTCTACTGCCAGTGAACAACTAAAATATTTATGACGCTCACTTTAAAGCGATAAAATAAACGAACAAAAATGCGATTTCATTTCAAACGTGTGCATTATTATTAGTTTTTGTACTTGAAATGATAGGGTTGTTATGTAACTAGGTTATTTAAATAAGTCGAGAAATGAAAAATTGGAAAATTCTTCTAATTGATATAAAAAGAATTATTTTTGACACTTTGTGATACTAATGATATTAATTTGGTGTTGAATTTTGTCATTAACCTGTCGGTTTTAATGCAGTGCAACAATTTTCAAGTGGCATTTAAAAGAAACAAATTTTCTAGCAATTATATTGTATGAAAATTAGATTAATTTAATACTTGACTGTTTTCGCAGAGTTATGAGTACACAAAATAAGACATGCACATAATTAAAATTCATTTTCATCATCAAGTATGAGTAATGTGTTTTATTTGCAACCTTCTTCTCCCTATTTATAATAACAATTTCTCGACAATCCATTTGCGAATGGAAACAAATATAACCATTCGATCTTTCTTAATTTCATCCTTTCTTAAACAATAATTTTTCAACTCAGATCAATTTAAATAGCTTCTAATGGAAAAGTTAAAAATTTTGATAAATGGATGAGTTTCTCTAAAATCAATAACGGTCTATCTAGGGCATACTTATTTTATTTCAATGACAATAATAGCAATGACGAGATATACAAATATGTACAACAGAAAATACGTGCCGCAAAAAAAGAAATAAAAACAAACGTCGATACAATAATAATAATAATATGATCGGTTGAAAGCATGGATTTCTATTTAAAAAACCTTTATATGGACTAACGGCAGCTAACAAACGAGAAAAATGAATTGCAAGTTTCATAATAGCATAGCCGTTATCAGTTGCAGCACTAATTCTTGGCTTTAACATTTGAATTCAATGTTTGAATAACGCGGTCGCAATGCATTAATGAGCGTAGGTATCCCTGATATTGCGAATATCGCAACAATCGATCAGTGCACAATGTAAACCAAGACTCGCGAGCATTAATGGCTCTACGTTTTGACGCGTTGATAAGAATGCCGATCCGTGAAGAATGTCTTCAAAACGTACACCTGAATAATGCTGGACGTGATTATCGTTAGAGTCTCGACGATGGACCACCACAGGACGTGCTCATTTAACTCTTCTGCCCGTTTTCTTCCCTGGGCTTCCCTCAATCTGTGATGAGTCTGGTAATCCAAAATGTTACTAAGGTGTTTGTGAATTTCCATCGCCGATGTCTCCATCTAGATACGTCAAACCATTTGTTAATGAGATGCAAATTTGAATAAATCATTTAAAAATATACAAATGTAAAATTAATCACCTGTGTCATTACTGTAACATGATCGCCAACTCCCGGCAACGGAGCTTCTTCGCCAACTTGGAAATCCATATATACAATTTTGTGTGAAATCGTAGAGAATTCGTTACTAAAGCATACTTTGTACTCTCCAGCGACGGAAGGAACGAACGTATGAGAGTCGAATATTGATCTAACTTGTCTGTAGATCACCTCGTTCGTTGGTGATTCTAACGTAACGTCCACATCGTATTGACCCCCGGTAATGACCTAAAACATTAAAAACCAATTATTAATTTCAATCTCAACTTCTCTTAAATAATGACACTCAAATAAAGTATTCATATTAAAACTGTGAAGATAAACTTTGTATTCACAGATGATAAAACTGCACTTTTTAACAAATGTACCCTGTGTCGATTCGCTTGTTCAAGATAAGAAAGTAAATATTGTTAAAAGGTGTGCCGAAGACTTTCCCATGAATAATATACGATATTGTCTTTTATTTGAAGACCAATATTACCCAACCGGGCTTTATAATTTGTACACTCTCAAACTTCTTCTTTTTTTGTTTCAACAGCAATTAAAATTGTTATAATTCAATCCATTGTCCCACATTTAATTTGAATGTTAATTATAACTTTGATGATTCGTTCAAAACTTTGAATATTTTGTTGACCCATCGAGATTCATTTCCCACGCGTGCCGTAAAAGTGTAACATCACTAAATCTCAGTTCTCCAGTTGTCAAACTGTTATTAGTAGTTTACGACATTGTTTATACAAGACATTTGTAACAAAAATAACAATTCAGATGAACAAAATATTTATTCAAATTTCTACCAGCTTTGTTATCAAGTCCGAATTACTTTTATTTATCATTTCATACATAAATTTGAATTAAAATCATTATGTGCAACATTAATGAATCTTATCAAGTAAACCGACAAGGATGACTCAAGTTTTGAGGTTAGGACAAATGTAGGGTAAAAAGAGCGAAAACTACGAGATATCAGTAGAACTTGATTAGCCACTTGCTGGTGTGACGAATCGTCTTACCTGAAATTCGAGCGTGGATGACACGTTTTTATCAATGTATTGATAAAAACACTCTTTCGAGTTCTCTGACAACTCAAACTGTAACTCCACACAACCGACGTACACAAATGAATAAATTAAAAAAATAGTACCGAGACATGCTTTGATGCGAGCCATGATCAACGATTGCTACGCAAAATACATTGATCTTCAAATTTTACGATTTCAAGTCAGTAACCGGAGTGTTCAAGTTGACAGCTAAGCACTTTAACGTGGCCGGATATTATAAATGCTTTAACTTAAATCACTAGCATAAAAATGACGACTCAAATGCTAGTGACATTTTTACGCGCGGTTACAACCTACTCCACTTTCAGATTCGCGTTCAATTCAAATGGTAAACAAACAATTTGTCTTTCAATTGAACAATTCTCCTGCGTGAATAATTAATTGTTTTTATTGTTTATTTATATGGTGTTGTTAAAGGGCGTTTTCAAGTTTTGACAACGAAGTGAAGTTGGTTACAAGTGCAGAGCCGGTATGAAGTTGGACGAATAATAGTCCCTACTCCCTATTTATTTTTGTTTGCTGCGTCGCTGCTGCGAATGAGGATGAAAACAGAAAAGGCAAGAAAGCGAGCAAGTTGGGAGTGATAATGTGGTGTATAAAAGGATCGGATGTAAACAAGAGTATGAGATCGAGGTAAAGCGTGATGTCCGATGGATGACGAGGATGCGGAGAACGCTGGTAGGATGACACTGTCGTTGGAACAGTTTTGTCTAGGTCTGCCAGAGCTCGGTGTGGATAAATTCGAGCGCGAGCGGACCGAGTGCCTTATTTATGGCCACTATGATTACGATAAACTGCACCCTGCTCAACACAAAATACCCCTCACGGTGCCACTCTGCATCCTCGCCGAAGTCAGGCTCAGGTTCCTCTGTCCCGACGACCTCGAGGAGGTTCGAAAACTCTGCAAGGACTGGTTTCCAATAGGTAAATATTTTCTCTCTTCTTTATTTGTACTTTTTATTTGCACAGATAAATATCTTTTTGTTTACCCTTGTTCCATTTCGAACCTACTTTTATTGTCATTGAATTGATTAAACATTTCATTTCTATTGTTTGTTTACTGTTTACTTCCTCTCCCATCATTATTTTTTCCTTGGCAACCAAAGTATTTTAAACCGTAGAAAATAAGTGGTTACATAACTGAAAATGTTGATATAAATAACTTCACAAAGAATCCACATCAGGAAATGATTACAGTGCAAAAAAAAAAGAAAATTCTGCTGATAAGCTGAAAGTAGTTGAATTTGCAAGCACCTGTTACCATTTCCAAGAAATTTGTTAAAATAAATATTAATAAATATGCAATGTTTGATGAAATATTAATTTCATCGAAACGTTCCAGCAATTTTTCACTGATTGATAATTTTACTACCTTGATTAAATGTAATTTTTTAAATTGATGCTTTTGAAACGAATTACAAAAATACAAAACGATTGAATTTATTTTATGAATGCAAAATGTATTGTTGCAGATTATCCGTACGAGTGGTACAAGGATATAACAAGTTCGTCCCGTTTTTATGCCCTTGCAGCTGTGTACCGAGGTGTGATAATCGGACTCATCGTTGCAGAAATAAAACCTTACGCAAATTTAAACAAAGAAGATCGAGGGATTTTATGTTCGAGTTTGGGCAAGGAATCGCTTGTGGGTTATATTCTGAGTTTAGGAGTGCGCCGGTCCTATCGTCGCAACGGGATTGCAACATTACTTTTGGAACAACTTTTGGCACATGTGACTGCCCCTGAGCGGTCTTCCGTCAAGGCGGTTTTTTTGCATGTGCTGTCAAGCAACGCTCCAGCCATCCACTTTTACCAACGCTGCCATTTTCAGTTGCACAGCTTCCTTCCGTATTACTACTCGATACGTGGCATCTGCAAGGATGGTTTCACTTATGTGCTTTATGTCAACGGGGGCTACGCCCCGTGGGGCCTCTGGGGCTGGATGCGTCACTTGAGCAGTAGCATGGCCAGTCTCGGGTTGTGCCGTGCGCCCCGTTGGATCTGGCAGAGACTACTCTGGGCTGCGACTCTCCTGACTTACAAAACCAAACAGCACAAACCCACAAAAACCAGCAACTCTGCCAGACAAAAAGTCATTCGAAGACGCGAATACACCAGGTCCAGACAAGTTTGATAGACGAACTGTGTATCGAATTGTGATTATCAAAAAAAGAACTTGATTTGACTGTGGTCAAGTTTGAAAAAAAGCACAAATTCTGGACTCGGACTTTCGATCGTTAGTAATTGTAATCCGTATTGAGAATTTTGTTTTAAGAAAGAGAACTAAAGCTGCAGATAAAAAAAAAGCTATAAAGTCTCGCCAGGTTGAACGGACTTTGATTTTCTATTTATCTGAAAAGCTACTATCCGAACGGGAATTATTTTCTGTTAGTATCTTTTGTATGGTATTAAATTGTATGTTACACGTTAATCGTTCGACCGTTGTAAATAAAATCGAGCACAAATGTTAAGCCCGAGTTTGGATTAAGCTTTTTGGCACAATTCAAGTCACTTATAGATTAAAACTTAGCAGAGATAAAATAGTTCAGCGTACGTATATAATATAAAATTATGAAACCAAATGTTATTTTGAATCTTTACAAGCATATGTTGTTTATATGTAGATAACTTGAAATTCGACATTTTGAACAATAATCCTAAGACTGCTGATTAACAAAGACTTGCATTTAGTTTTACAAAATTGTTTATATTATAATTTAATGACATCTATTTCTGAAATATTATATTATTTATAATTTATATTAAAAAATAATCCATATATATTTATATGCTGTTGTTTCTTTCTACCCTAATGAAATGACCGTCTTATACTAAAAAAGAACTACTTCATTAATTATACTTCTAAACATTCATATATTGTTGAGTTATATATGAAAATCAGCCACGAATTTTACTATAAAATAAAAATTAAAAAAAAAAGTGCTGCAGTTGTTTATTACTGTTTTATTTTTAAGTTTAAATGGTGATTAGACTGCTTCACTCTAAAGCCATGTAAACTGTACGGTAAATATTATAAAACATCAATCGCATTCATTCTAATTATCACAATATGATCATTCTGGATAAATGTAATTTAAATAACACAAAACCAACTTAAATTAGTTATCCCCAGCTTTCTTCGGACCGTCCAAATTTGTAAGTCAAGGAACCCAGAAAGATGAAAACGTTTTGCATGAAAAGGCCAACGCCAGGCCAGTTGTGTTGAGTGTCTGAAACAAAACATTATTCAAATACCAATTCTAATTTTCAACTCTTCACAAGTGGCGAGAAAATGACTAACCTGCGGTTACAAAATGTGCAAATAGTATCCAACAAGCTGCAATGACGGCTGCAAATCCCATAACAAAACCGATGAACAACCAACCACGAGCACCCCTAGTGCCCAAGCAACCACCGTTGTAGGAGTCGCCTCTGATTTGGGCGTTGGTGACAGAATTCACCCTAAATATCAAAGTCAAACATTAGTCTTACAAAAACAACACAGAAAGAAAAATGATAGACATAAAAAATATACAACAGCAAATATATAAAAATGTATAACATATTTGTACGCACATGAAAAGTGAAATAGTTCCAAACACCCCGCAGATGTGATAGGCGTTAAACATCTCTTCGGGATATTTCGCATGAGCGTCAATAATAAACCACCATCCTGTGAAAAACTGCAAAAAAAACAAAGAAAGATTAATTGTTGTTTATTCAACAAGGCAGTTGAAAATACGCGTCGCCATTTGCGAATAAATAACCTACAATTTTGTTTGCACTCGTATATTGTTTTGGTTTGTGAAAAGAAAATTGATGGCTTGATTAGGACAATATGATAGAGGTTGACAGTTGAAATTAATCGACAAATCGATTTGATGATATAAAATTTACCAAAGTTCCTGCGATCATCGAGGCGAGGGCATTCCGCTTTTCTCCGCTTTCGAACCACACGCAAGGAGGAATGTTTATGTTGTCCCAATACCAGGCCATTTTTGCAGTCTAATAAGTAATAGTTTGTTTAATCAATAGCACTGTTATATTTCTCTTTGTTTTATATTTATTATTTTGATCTGTCAAAACATCGCTCTTGCGTTGCACAAGGAACGAGAGTTGTTGGGGGATGTGTGTAAAACAGAGAAAGAGATAGACTGACGTTCTGTCCTTTTCTCTCGAGTGGCGCCAAAATTCAAATACGTCCACTTGCTACGTTTATAAGGGGCTTCTGCAATTGCGCCGACATGAAAAAAATAGGTAAGAATCCTGCGTTTAGATTACGCAGTTGCGCCGAATCAAAATATATATGAGTTGCGCCGAATTGCAATATATATTATCAGGTATATATTAATAATCATACATAATCAGATCTGCTCTGAGAAAAATTGGCGAGCCGGGTGATACGAATTTGCGCATAATCTGATAATTTTAGGCGTTGTTGCGCCTAAATTGATATGTAGATGCGCATTTTTTTCGTCGTTCGGCTATATCGTAGTTGCCCAGAATTTTAATTAAATTTAATTTCATTTTAGTGTAGCTTTAATGTAGTTGCGCCGAATTTAACTTGAGATACAATTTGAAAACAAAACTATGAATGTTGAAACTCTATGAATGACTTATTTTTTCATTTCAATTAAAAAAAAAAA
>JAAMPD010001841.1:0-19715 GCA_025266255.1 Trissolcus basalis | reverse complement strand
TGTTTTGTTTTTTTTTTGTTAATGAAAGAAATCGTAAGAATAAATTAAGTGAAAAGAAACCAAATGGAATTAAAGTAAATTGTTAAAGTATTCGTTAACAAATATATTCATTAACGTTATTAACAAATATGTTAAAAAATTTTTTTTTTCACTTTTCCATTTTTATGGTTACGATAAAATTTTATGCAAGTGGTGACGTTCAATTTGTATTTCTATATTTTTAACGTTGGCAGTAGCGGCCATTTTAAATTATCAATTACTGTGTTTGTTTTTACAGTTAATATTAATTTTTAGTAAACATTTTTTAGCTTAAATTAATGGTTGAAATTACACTGTGTTTGTTTTTACAAAATATGTTCATTACAGTATGTTCATTTTTCACTGTGTTTGATTTTACTGTGTCTGTTTCCAATTGTCATTACGCTTCGTGTTTGTTTTTACAGAGTGTAATTTCAAAAAAATGTTCATTTCATTGAAATATATGTGATAATTTCAAGTAGTGAGTTCTGTCATGACAAAATAATTGTGATGAATATCTGAGTGCTCCGCTGGTATCCTTATGATTTTGTGTGCGTGAGGGGGGGGGGGGTCGTATGAACGACATCTGGCGTGAGCTAACGATACTTGTTCAACAGTTGAGTCATTCGATTTTTGTGCGGTAAAAGTGATGCCTGTTTTGACACAAGTTAGGTTATCTTGAAATTTTCGCAACGTTCACAGCGTATCGTATAACAAAAACGAAATTGCTACAAAGCTAGTAAAAGACGTTAACGTAATAATTGAGAGTAGAAAGAAGAGAAGAGTTTTGTTAGTTGGATTGAAAAATATTGAAGGGATATACAATAGAATTTGATAGTGAGGTGTTTTTTGTGAGGTTGCAATAATGTCAAGTCATGAGGAGTTGGTGTCACAGTTTACGGACGTTACAGGAGCCGATGCTGATAGGGCGCAATTTTATTTGGAGTCATCAGCTTGGCAACTTGAAGTAAGCATGATCTAATTTAATTGCGACTAATGAAAGAAGAGAAATGTTTTCGCAATGAGTATAGTACAAAAGCATTGGATGTATTAATAATGTGTTTGATTTGATGATTAGGTTGCAATAGCGAGTTTTTTCGAAAACAATGATGGGCCAAGCAATGACGAGCCAGTAGAAATTGTGGAACAAGACACAAATGAGGAGCCTGTAGAGATAGCAAAAGCATCGATGGATAAGTCATCAAAGGCAAAAGCTCGGGCCAGTCAGAGGGCCAAATTTGGTACGATAGATAGTTTGAGGAACCGGGAAAGTAGCTCGGATGAGGAAGAGGGCCAGGCATTTTATGCTGGCGGATCCGAGCACAGTGGCCAGCAGGTTTTGGGCCCAGGAAAGAAGAACGATCCCATCAGCGATATGTTCAAGCAATGTCAAAAACAATCCGTTCCTGCTGAAAATCGACCGAGCAGCGCGTCGACTGCACAGAGACCCAACACTTTTCAAGGCACTGGCTACAAGTTGGGTCAAACTGCCGATGATTCAGAAAGTAAAATCATCCGACATTGAATGCCTCATATTCAATTTCACCTCATTTTCATTATCACATTTGATTTCAGCTGTTTCTGCATCAACCGCGTCGTCATCCTCGAGAAACAATTCTGGATCGATAACGTTGAAACTTTGGCAAGATGGCTTCACCATCAACGATAGACAATTACGACCTTACACTGACCCGGCAAATCGAGACTTTCTCGATGCAATCAAGAGAGGTGAGATACCCATGGAATTGCGCCAGGAAGTTCAGGACATGGAAATCCACTTGGATATGGAAGATCACCGCCATGAAACTTACACCCCACCTAAAGTCAAGGTCAAAGCTTTTGCAGGCAAAGGTCACATGCTCGGAAGGTACGTGACATTATCTTTTGCATACAAAATAATACTTTGTGTGGAATGAATCGACCAAATCTGAAAAGTACAGACAATTCTGAGTGTCATTTCACAAATTTTACCTAACTGACAAATCGTCTGTGACTTGGGAGTTTAGACATGAGGACAAACTAAATTCAAATGTCCAGGACCCATCCTTGGACTTGCCGATTTTCTAATACAACCAAAAATATCAGCCGTGCCAAGATATTTATATAATTTTTTTTAATTATATTTTTGTAAATCTCTAATTAATTATATATCAACGGGCCCGTCATCATTTTATATGAAATAAATCATTTAAATTGGAATTTTCTGTAATATCATCTTAGTGTAAAATTATTGCACATAGAAAATAATTTGTCGAATATATAATTTTATAAAAATTGTATCGTTACAACTTCGTTCATTGCTATACTATACAATTCATTTTTCAGTCCATCTCCTGCTGCAGTTGGTTCCACCAGTCCAATTCTACCTGAGGATCAGGCTGCCAATGAGCAGCAAGCACGCCGTCAGCTCAATGTAGATTCTTCTCAGCCTGTCACCATGATTC
This sequence comes from Trissolcus basalis, assembly GCA_025266255.1. Lineage (NCBI taxonomy): Eukaryota > Metazoa > Arthropoda > Insecta > Hymenoptera > Scelionidae > Trissolcus > Trissolcus basalis. Next base: position 17,253 of record JAAMPD010001841.1, on the reverse strand, counting down.
AGATCCGTTTGGCCGATGGTACCAACGTTCGATCTCAGTTCAATTTGACACATACCGTAGCCGACATTCGGCAATTCATCATCAAGTATCCTTTCAAATGTTTCCACTGTTTATTTTTGAAAGTTTTCTATCTATTTTTCTTGACCATATAAATCAGCATGAGACCACAATATGCTTCGAGGGAATTCGTCCTGTCAACAACCTATCCGACCAAAGAGCTCACCAACGAATCTCAGAGCATCGAGGAAGCTAACCTAAAAAGTGCCGCAATCATGCAAAGACTGAAATAATAACTTAACCCATTTCCAATTTAAATAAATGCAGTTATTTATTGCAAATAAAAATTTCTACGAGACGTTTGCACACTTTTTCTAAATACTTTTCAAACGTTCTTTTTCAAATTTTACATTTGATTGCAAGCTTGTCATATCTGATAGTCATTTTCCAATGTACTAATTCTTTTTTCTACGGTTTTTTGTCCACTTTACTTTCAATTTGTTTCAATAAACATTCTATTGTATATCTCCAAACATGTTTTGAATCTTTATTTCGTTACAGACAGACATCTTTTTAGCATTTTGTTCTTTTCGTTAGAATCAAATATTCGTTAGTCAAATTCAAAAACCTAAACGCGGCAAAATGAATGCGACACACGTGACACAAATCAGCTGTTAACTGAAGTGAGATGATATTGCTATCGATCGTCATAATCTCTCACTCTCTCAGTTCTTCTAAATCTGACTAGTGTGCAAGGCAAATTTCACTTGGAGATAACACAAGAATTGATAAAAATATGTCCAAGTACAGGATTGTTATGGTTCGCCATGGGGAGAGCGAGTGGAATCAGTTAAATTTGTTCTGCGGCTGGTACGATGCCGGCCTGTCTGAAAAAGGTATCACATTCATAACCTCTCAAGGGCAAAAAGGTCAAATATTTTGCAAACAAAAAAGATGTTACAATTGTTGTTTTTTCCACCTCTTTTAAACAACAAATCAACTTATGTGACTGTAAATTATTTGAAAATAAACAATTTGTATGACATAAGTTATATCATATGATGACATAGCGAAACAAAAGAAGTCGTGTTGTGCTATATGTATATTGAAATATTGAAAATGTTTATAAAAGAATAAGAAATAATGAAAGGTTGATGATGATTATAGGTAAAGCAGAAGCGATTCGCGCTGGAAAAGCCTTGAAAGATGCTGGTTTTACGTTTGACGTGGCCCATACATCAGTTCTTACCCGGGCGCAAGTTACATTGCAATCAATTCTCAAAGAAATTGGTCAGGAAGGTATTCCTATTCACAAAACTTGGCGATTGAACGAACGTCACTATGGTGGACTCACCGGTATGAACAAAGCTGAAACTGCCGCGAAATACGGAGAAGAGCAAGTGCAGATCTGGCGGCGTTCATTCGACACACCGCCACCTCCGATGGAACCAGATCACAAATACTATGACAACATTGTCAAGGATCCTCGATACAAAGACGGCCCTAAGCCCGAAGAGTTTCCCAAATTTGAATCTTTAAAACTAACCATTGAAAGAACACTTCCGTATTGGAATGAAACCATCATTCCTCAGCTTAAGGAAGGAAAGAAAATTATCATTGCTGCTCACGGAAACAGCTTGCGAGGCATTGTCAAGCATCTTGATCGTAAGTCAACTTTTTTTTTTACTAATCGACAGCAGCTTTTGCTGTTGAAGCCCTATCAAGAATACATTTCGGACTGATAACAAAAATTAGTTCTGTACAATGAATAAATAATATTGATATTTGTGTTTGCATTACAGAGATGAGCAACGATCAAATTATGGGTCTGAACTTGCCAACCGGAATTCCATTCGTTTATGAATTAGACGAAAACTTTAAACCGGTTGTTTCCATGAAGTTCCTTGGTGACGAGGAAACAGTGAAAGCCGCAATCGCCGCTGTAGCTGCCCAGGGCAAAGCCAAGTAAACCTTCATCTCTTTGAATTCATCAGCTGATGATAATAATAAATAATGTTGTACCAATGAAACAAAACTATTTATGCTAATAAATTACGAGAGTCAATCGTTGTTCTTGTTGTTATTATTTGAATGAAATGTTCTGTGCGCGCGCATCAGCCAAAGTGGGAGAGAAACTAACCCCACGTTAAAGAAGCGAGAGACAACAACAAAGGACCGAGAAACTGCGCGGAGACTACTCATTCACTTATAATGGATTCTTTTAGTAGTTGTACAATTGGTCGACTCAATTCGAATCTATTAAAAGTTTGTTAGTTGCGTCCTGTGCGATGAAGCGGATGAAACGTGTGAAAGTCATTGATATGTGATTATCTTGAATGTGAAAGTACATCGGAAACGCTGTCGTGAGAGATAACGATAAATGACAAGCGAGCAAAGCTCCAATTTTGACAATGACAGGCATCGATGCCAAAATTGTATTACTGGGCCAGGCTGCGGTTGGAAAAACCTGCCTGGTCAAACGATACATTAATCAAACCTTTGATGACAAACAAAATTATCAAATTGTAAGTCTATATATGTATATTCGTTACTCTTTTTCAATTGTTTGCACTGCTTTCTCATACAGACACATTTTTTTCCATATCTTTTCATAAATAATTTCATACAAATATGAAGTCAAGTTTCTTTTCTTTTTTTTTATAACAAAAAAATCTTGCTGGCAATTCAACGTCATTTCACGATAGTGAACATGATATGATGATACATCAGACAGACATTTTTTGTTGTCATCAGTTTTGCATTACAATCAAATTCAATGATTCAGATGGTTCATATATAGCTATAATTTAACACTTTTTAGGTTATACAATTTATGGGAGAAACGTTAAACATTGTATTGTTATTGTAAACTTCAAATTATATACTTGTGGTAAAAACTAGACGCATGCCATTTCAATCAAAATATTATTGAAATTATGTTGTTTTTGAGATTGAAATAATAAGTATGAATAAATGAAACTTGGTGTTTGTGAAATGTCAATAAAAAATAGTTGAAAAATGTTGTGAAATAAGGCAGTGATCTGGTTATTAGCAGAAGCAACAGATATATATTTATATGAATTTGGAACTGAGATATTTGATTTGTAGACAATTGCGAATGCATTTGCCACGAAGGAATTGACAATAGACGGAACCAAAGTATGTTTTGGAATTTGGGATACAGCAGGAAGCGAAAGGTCAATGGGTACACAAATCACATATTAATAATCCTTTAAATGATGAATTCAAAGAAAATAATTTTAATCTTCAAGTTGTCATTAATTTGCATAATATTTGATATGTTTATAATTCAAAGTAATGGAACAAATGGCTATTATCTATATATACATATGTATATTTCGAGATATTGTAATTGAATTGTTTGAACATCAGGTACGAATCGATGGTGAAAATTTATTATCGCGGAGCAACTGCTGCTATAGTCTGTTATGACATTTCTGATCCTGCTTCATTTGCAAAAGCCAAATATTGGATTCAAGAACTCAGATCAGTCGAAGAAGACTGCAAGGTATACCTCTGTGCGACAAAAAGTGACACACTTAATTTAGGATTAAACCCATCACCTGATCTCAGTTCTGTCAAAAAGTACGCCGATAACTTGTCCTGTCCATTTTTCGTTACATCCAGCAAGACTGGAGAAAATATAGGTAACTTGAATTTCAATTGCTTTTGTCAATGAATTAACTGAAATTTTACATTGTTATTTATTGTTTGATTCTTCTTTTCAGATGAATTATTTAATCAGATAGCGCAGGATTATTTGGTGAACCCAAGCAGAGTTAAACAAAGAGAAGAGAATTTAATAACTTTACATCAAAGTCCCAAGAGGCAATGGTGCTGTTGCGGTTGACTCTCAACCTTTTAGCGAATACATTTGAAAGTCTAATTTTCTGACTTTGTTATATAGATTGACTGTGCTTTTTATACGTCTTTTATATATATAGATCTATATATAAATATATGTAAATAATATATAGAGTTTTTACAAATAAAAAACTTGCAAAATAATACTGACAATTCAGAGTTATAATTAATAATATCACAGCAGATAGAAAAGCTCGCAAGTTTTGAGCTAGTGAGACTTGCAGTTTATATAAGATAAGCGTTCTTTCTAAATATAAAATAAATGAAATTTGCAATCTAAATGAAACAAGATTTTGCGCTGATGTGAAAAGATGAATAGAAGAAATAGTAATGTGATCCTTTGAGCATCGATGAATCGTATTTTAAAGGCGAGGCGAGTTTGAGGACGTGTAGGGAAATTGTGTAAGACACCACATCTTGACTCGCGCATAAATCCCAAAAAAGACAAATCCTGCCAGCGTGAAGGACGTGAGTCGAGGTACAATTCCGGCAAACAACCTGAACGATAAAAACATTTCGTCATTGAATTCAATCAACATTTTATAATGTTGAACAATCAAATCAACTAACTTACCCCTTAAATCCTAAATTTTGATATACATTTCTCATAGTTGCAATAATTTGAACTTCTGATTGGGAGGCGTTCACGGAAGACAACATTATCCTTGTTTTGGCCACGTCGAGGGGATTCGTAATAATAGCAGAAACTGTTCCTAAAACATCAGCTCGTTATAATTAATTGTTATAATTAATTAATGTTACAATGTGTGTTAACTAATAAAATTGACAACCTGAAGCAGCTCCACACGCGGCAACTTCAGTAGGTGTGCATTCTCGTGAAACATGAGCTTGCCAGCAAGTCTTAAAGTATTCCCACAGTGGCATTTGAATTAAGGCACAAGGCACATCTCTGAGCACCGTACTGCCGTATCCCCGGTACAAAGTTTTCAATCCTAAAGTTCGCTTATCGTCCAAGAGTGCTTGATTCCGTTGTTTTATCACTTCTGCTGGTACTCGAATCAAACAGGACGCCTCAAATCAAAATTGTCATTTCATACATATATATTCTTAATTCATTCATTCATTTATTCAATTATTCATTTCATCACACCATTTCTCCAACTGAAGCAGCCCCCATATGTACAACGGCATGATATTTCGACGAGATAAATGGCTGAATTAATTCCTTGATACCGTCATATGTCAGAATAAATACCGATCCTAAACAAAATAAAACAAACCAACACAATCAGCATTATACAAACAAGTGCAAACAATCATATTTTACCTGTAGGTGCGGACAAAAATAACACTGGTGTAATTCCTCTATACAGTTTCGTAAATCCTCCCGATTTTTTGAAACCATTTTGACTTTGCTGTCTAGTTTTTATGGTATCCAAAGGAAAAAACAGTAAATCACAGCAAGTTCCTGCAAGTGCTCCAGACTAAAATATTTTATATTCAATACTTTGTACATCTCGATATATATATTGTTGTTTCCTCTATTTTTTAAACCTTTACTTACAATGACTGAGGTAAAAAAAAAATTTTTTGTATCGGTAATGTTGTTCTCAAGATACATGCCTCAATGTCAGTTTGTTCTTTTGCATGATGACAACTGTCAAACATAAAAAAACAATTATACTTTTTGTATTCATATTTTGCAAACATAATATGTATACTCTTTTTTAACTCACTTCCATAACCTTCATTGCGTCAAGTCAGAGCAAATCAGCAAAAAATGAAAAATCTACATTCAACCAACATTTCACAGATTATTTGTTTTGTATCAACTTTTTGTCAAACTTTACAAAATATATCTCTTCACTGTTACTGTCAAATTATGTACGTACGGCGTTTGAAATATAATTTTTCGTCTGCTAATGCTGTCTGCTAAGAATTTGACATTAAGGAGAGAGAGCGAGAGAGAGAAAGCTGTTTGGTGTCGGCACCGCCGCGCGCGCACAATCAGGTGGCGCCCCCTTTCAACACTTTGTGAATTGTGTATGCTGTTGTCAAAATTCGTTGCGCATTCAATTTGTAAGAGTTTATTTGTTGACGTGTGGTCATTATGATTGCCATGACGTGTATTTAAACAAAATGTATCAACTTATTTGTTTGAAATGAATCAACTATACATCCATTCAGAGGTGAGATAAAATCTCACTAGTTTGCAACGTGGCTTTCAAGTATGCAGAGGAATATCAGTGCCGCTAACACATAACATAACCTCGGCCAATTTTTCATAGTTAATGTTATAATTTTGAATGATTTATCAAGTAAATAAATGAAACAAAAGATTGGCAAAGATGACAGCGAATATTTTGAAAAGCAGCTTGGAAAATATTTCTTTCAACATAGTCTTACAGGTATGTATGCAATTCATTTGACTCAACAACTATTTGAATTAATATTGGTTGTAATAAATAATGATTGAACAACTTTTTTGAGCGAATTTGATTGACTGTATCATATGCTTTTAAGGACTAATTATTACCATTGATGTTCATATATAATATATATTTGTTTGTGTGAGTTATACAAACTTGTATGGCATCATCTCATGAATGATAAAATTACAACCAGATAAATACTGATTTGCTTTGGAATGATTACATCATTTGCTGTGCTTATAGAACAAGTAAAACTATAAGCATGAATGATAATTAAGTTAATGTGAATGTTGTAATTGGTGAAAAATGTAATTAAGCACTGAACTGCCATTATAAAGTATAAACAAGTATGTGTTTAAAAAGTAATGATTTTGATTTCAGATTCTATGTCGTGGGGTAACATTTATTTTGAACGCTTTTATCGTTCGCCATGTGGGACACGCTTTTTTGGGTGTTATGAATGTGCGACTTTTATTGTTGGAATCAATAATCATGTTCTTATCTAAGGAACCGTTTGCCAAAGCTTGTTTAACAAACACAGCGGAACACAATTGGGCCCAAGTGGTGAACCTATTATGGATTACGTAAATACCTACGTCATTTAGTTTAGTTTCATATGATATTTAATTATTATCATACATTAACAATGAATTAAATTTCAGCGTACCAATAAGTTGTTTGATGTCAAGTCTGTTCGGATACATTTGGATGTATTTATTATCTGTACCAGAGGCATTACCAGAGTATTATAATTTTGCGGTTTGCGCCATCGCGATATCCTGTCCCATTGAATTGTCTTCACTTGTCGTCCAGATAGCCGCCAGTTCATTTTTATTTGTTCGACTTCAGGTATAGAATTTTAAAATAATTTTTAAAGTCATTTTGTAATCGAAATGCACACTTTTCGAAGTTTCAAGAGAAATTGTATGTTTCAGGTTGTTTTAGATACTATACATTTAGCAATCCGTACGACAATGTTCGTCCTGATGATCATTCATCGTCCAGAGAATGCCCTTCTAGCATTCGGAATTGCCCAAATAGCTGGTGCGATTTTTTACACGCTTAGCCATTATGCATACTTCCATTACTATATTAAGAATTTAAAGAGTCCGAGAATGAAGAGAAGGCTTTCCATACAAGACAAACAGGATGAACACATTGTGTCAGAGTTCCCATTCAAATCAATCAAAGACTTTTTACCAGGACAATTAACAAACAATGCAAGTACAACAACAACAAGTTTTTTATATTGCTCGTTTGTTTGCTTGTTCAATAAACAATAATATTCATTTGCAGGATTTTATTGTCGATAAGAAATTGACCATTCTGACATGGAGCTTTTTCCGACAAAGTATTTTGAAGCAAATATTAACGGAAGGGGAAAAATTGATCATGACTATTGTACCTATTTTATCGTTTACTGAGCAGGTTTGTTTATATTTAAGAATTACTGTGAAAAGTTATTCGTTAAAGATTCAAGTAATAGATTGATGCTTTTATTTTCAGGGCATGTACGAAGTTGTAAACAACATAGGTTCATTAGCAGCTAGATTTATTTTCCGTCCAATAGAAAATGGCGCTTACTTTTATTTCACGCAGATGGTTAGAAGAGACAAACCACTAGACGAACAAAAAGTTTCCAAAATACAAGAAAGCGTCAATGTTCTTCGACATCTATGTTCAATAATCGTCTCTCTTGGACTGATAATATTCGTTTTTGGCCAATCTTACTCATCCACTCTGTTGTGGATTTATGGAGGTGCGAAGTTGTCATCCTCTTTGGCCATCATCTTAATGAGAGCACACTGCGTTTTAGTTTTGCTACTGGGAATAAATGGAGTTACTGAATGTTATACCAACGCAACTGCTGACAGTGTCACAATCAACAGAAGCAACTGGACAATGATCTACGAGTCGATTGCATTTTTAATCTCATCATACATTTTTGTCAAATGGCTCGGACCAGTTGGTTTCATCTTGGGAAACTGCGTCAATATGACTCTGCGGATATTCCATTCTACGAGTTTTATCAGACGGAGACACATGGATACTGTTTATAATCCATTAAGTGGGCTTATTCCTAAACGACTATTCGTTATTTCTTTAATATTCAGTGCCATCATCACAACTTGGTCTCAGGTTAGTCTCATCAATACAAAATAATATTCCATCATTCCTTGATTATGACTAACAAACAATTTTCAATTGCAGAGTTATTTCTTCCCAGACGAAAAACTGAAGCATTTGTTCATAGGTGGGATCTTGTTTGTAATTGTTTTAGCCTCTTGGATATATGAAAATAACGAGCTTGTACAACTGGCCGTCAATAGATGGAATGAAAGAAAACGTCGCAGAAAAGATGGAATGACCTTAAACTGTTGATTCATTTGAATGTCAAACAGAGAGAACAATATATGTAAATATTATTTTATAAATATAATTTATTATTCTGTAAATACAATTTTTCAGAGTTTCTCTCTGTACTTGACATTAATAGATGACGTTCCTTTCGCATCGCTAATCATATTCATGCTGTAGAATCTTTGTAAATAGCTCCGATCACAGGACCTTTGGTGTGTATTAAACACTGTCTGTAAAAATGATGTTATGTTTCGATCAAATATATTTTTGTTACAATTAACTGAAGTCGTTTGCTCTTTTTACCTTGTTTCATTTGATAAATGAATTATAGGAACCTGCGAGCCCGGTTCGAGCTTTGCAACATGCTGAGCGATCGCAGTTATGATTCCTGCACTTTCATTTGAGGCCATTCCTTTTGCTAAAAACAATCTCAACATTTAACATTCGTTTAAACTTTGAATTTTCATTTCATTCACAACGCTTTACCTCCTAGACATAATCCAGTTTTATCTGCCAATACACATCCCACGACACCTTCATTTGCAATCCTATATCAATTCAAACTTGTATTATAATATCTATTATTATATATTTATTTTTATCCAACATTTCACTTTTATCATTATATTCAATTCTTACATATCTTCCATTGTTTTTTCCAGATTACGTTCCATTGTTACAAAGGAAATTGCACTTCAGATAACAATAATCTTGCCAAAGGTTACAACAATAACAATATAATAACGAAAATAACTAATCAAGTTTCACTGTAATTGTGTGTTTGTGTTTATGCAAAATATGTCTTTTTTTGTCCACCAAAATATATAATGAAAAAAGCAATTTCAAATAAAAGATCAGTCCGATTGAGGTTAAGTTTAACAATTAGTAAACACTGTTTTCAGTCTGTTTCCGAACGTATGACAATAACAAAACTACGTCACAACACACACACAAACATGCGACGAGTTGATTTTTGTTTGTATTAGTATTAACCGTCTCACACTACTCTCTCTCTCGCTCTTGTTAATTTTTCCGTTAAACTTTGTGCGAATCGCCCCTCTACCTATATGCTAGACACTACGCTTGCGCTCTTGTGCCACGACGACGTGACTTTTACAGTAACAATAATGGCCGGTAAGTGAGTTGCAGTGTTATTTATCTGCTGTGCTTTCAAAGTTTGTTATTAAAGAGTCCTGTTCAAAATAAACTGTCACTTTTTTCCTTTTCGAATTGCAATATCAAAATTGTAACTTGATGTACTTTTATTCTTGATTGGCTTGACATGTAATTGAAATATACACCATTTTCAATGAAAATAATACAAATTTAATAGCATATTGACACAATAATTGTAATGATAAAATTATTCAATATCATCATATATTAAAACTACAATTCTTGACCTAGAAAAGTGTACGCCATGAGTAAGTGCAAAAAAAAAAATGACACCAATTTGTGCATAGATATAAATATTTATTTATTTTTATATATATTATTTTTTTTCAGCTTCATCAAATCCTTATAAAAATCTACTGAAACCACTGGAGGTTGGTGGTGTTAAGAAACGTTATTACGATGTCACCAACTTTGACTCAAAATATGGTAATTATTATGTTGAAGCAAACCTTTATAATGCATGTTAAATTATACGGATTAAAATAAACTTGCTGATTGAATAATGATGGCGACGGAGTGAAATTGATGTTGAAGGATTTGTTTCCAAGTGATTAAAATAATGTTCAAGCGACGTGAATTGATTTGTTAAATATTGAATGTTGATAAAAACAAAAAGTGTGAAATTTTCAGAAAGGTTGCCGTTTTCAATAAAAGTTTTACTGGAGAGTGCAGTGAGGAATTGCGATGAGTTTCAAGTTAGAAGACAAGATGTGGAAAATATATTGGACTGGGAGAAAAATCAATTGGTCGAAGGAGGTGTGGAGGTTGCCTTTAAACCTGCTCGAGTTATCCTTCAGGTGATACAAAGAAAGAGAAAAAAAGAACAAAATTATGATGCATTGTTTTATTGATGAGAATGATTAATTTTAGGATTTCACTGGAGTTCCAGCAGTTGTAGATTTTGCTGCAATGCGAGATGCCGTGAATGAATTAAAAGGAGATCCTAATAAAATCAATCCAATCTGTCCATCGGATCTTGTAATCGATCATTCAATCCAAGTTGATTATAGCCGAACGTAAGTTGTGAAATATATATGTAAAATGCATAGGAGGATAAGAAAACTTCGTACTGACGAATTATAATACCGGTGAAGATTCAATCAACACTTCTACCGGTCATAATTGCGTCAAACGTGATTTTCAAATAAACAAGTTATTTTATGCATTTGACAGTGACGATGCATTGAAGAAGAACGAAGATCTTGAATTTGAACGCAACAAGGAGAGATTCATGTTCCTGAAATGGGGAGCTAAAGCTTTTGAGAATATGATGATTGTACCACCGGGAAGTGGAATTGTGCATCAAGTAAACTTGGAGTATCTGGCAAGAGTTGTATTTGATAATGATGATATGCTGTATCCTGATTCCGTCGTCGGCACAGACTCGCACACAACGATGATCAACGGTCTCGGAGTTTTAGGTTGGGGTGTCGGTGGCATCGAAGCTGAGGCTGTCATGCTGGGACAAGCTATATCTATGTTGTTACCAAAAGTTGTTGGATACAAATTGGTTGGTCAGCTCAACCAATATGTCACCTCCACTGACCTTGTTCTTACCATCACTAAGGCATGTCACTCTTTTCAAATACTCCAAAAATTACTACTAGTCAAACCATTTCAACATGAATGTGTTTGTTCAATTACAGAACCTACGTCAGTTGGGAGTTGTTGGTAAATTTGTTGAATTTTTTGGACCAGGAGTTAGTCAACTTAGCATTGCTGACAGAGCTACGATTTCCAACATGTGTCCAGAATATGGAGCAACTGTTGGCTTCTTCCCAGTTGATCAACAAAGTTTGAATTATCTTCGCCAGACAAGTATGATATTAGTATTATAACACAACAATAGATGAAGTCAGACCCGGTGAAGGTTTCTCCACAACTTCAACTGGCCTGAATCCATCTACTGTCATGCCTCTTTTTTATCAAACCAACGTGCTTTTTATTCAGATCGTGGTGAGGATCACATCGAGAGAATCGAAAAATATCTTGCTGCTGTGGGTATGCTTAGAAACTATGACGACGAGAGTCAGGATCCTGTTTTCTCAGAGGTCGTCACCTTGGACTTGAACACGGTTGTGTCAAGTGTGAGTGGTCCCAAAAGACCACACGACCGAGTTTCTGTCACCAGTATGAAAAATGACTTTTCCTCTTGTCTAACTAACAAAGTAAGTAACTTGACTGAATACTCACGAACCAATATAATACCAATGAATCGAGACAACTTGCTTCGACCGAACTTTGATCACAACTACTTTTTTTGTCATTTTTTCCATTATTATATACTGATTCTTATCAACCTAATTAGACCTATAAAACGCACTCAGCTTCAGATTTTCAATGATAAAAAATCCATCAATTAATTTTCCAACAAACTTTTTATTTAATTACTTTCTATGCAGACAGCAGATAGTAGTGCTTAAAAATAAAAACTTTGATTTTCTAATTTTGGACAAATCTAATCCACTTGATTATTGTTTAATTACTTTTCAAAGAGATTTGTTTTTAAAATAACTACAAAGTACAAATAAAATGGTGAACAACATTATTTTATTAATGCATTCGAATCTCAACAAGCTCTCATTTATTCGAGTTTCTAACTTATAATTACGTTACAATTTATATGTTCACAAATACTTGAACATGTATTTGTTCGTTTCTAGAATCAAAGAATTGTTGAATGAATAATATTATAATATCATCATATTATTTAAATTAGTGAAATTTAAATAGAAATAAAAAAAACTAATGAAGACAATTTAGGAAATGTTTCATTATCTTTTGTAATGTGAAACATCAAAAAATAAGGTTAATCTAAAATGAATAAATTGAAAGTTTGAAATTGATTTCTTGGTTGGCGTTAATAATAAGAAATCATCATTGCTTATATATTTCAAGTGATACGTAGTTTTATTAAAAAACTATATATGGAATTTGAACTATGTATTTTAGAAGAAAATAGAATAATTTTATGAGACTTTATAAAATAATCACAATACGATAATGAAACAAAATTTATCGAACAATTTTTAAATTCAAAGTAATTTGATATCCTTTGTAGTAACAATTATTTTTATATGAAAATTTTCCAAAAAATACAAAAATTAAAAAAAAAAAAAAAGAAAAACAAGTTGATTAATAAAAATAATAATAAATGTGGGTTAAGGGTTTATATTTCTGAAAGAATAAAATATTCAAAATTTAGGAAAGAAAATTTTATTCCTTGAAGACTCGACGTCTGTGAATCGTCAACATTGTGATGACGATAAACATGAAAGTACATATACATATACAATAGCATCAGCAAAACAATGAATATGTATTGGGAAATAAAAGACAAATCAAATGATGATTTTGGTTACAGGATTTATGGAATCTTTGACTGTGATATGATAAAAAAGACGACATTTCACAGTGAAAAATTCCTAAGCCCCGAAAACCGTGGATAGTGAAGTTCAAATCCAGAAGAAGAATAAATTGATGATAGTGTCTCATCAATTAAAACTTTGTTGATCTAGCTTTATGTACTCTCGGTACATACATACAGTTAGATCACCAAAGAATAATTGTTGAGAATTGAAAAGTGATGAAGACTGCAGACACGTTGTTGAAGAGCGTTTCCAACTCCAAGCACGAGTATTACGATCTAGTCACTTATCAATTCCAGGTGACTTGACCGATACTACGCGCCTGGCGTTGAAATACAATAATTCACAATTTAATACTCAAATGCACAATAATCTAATAATCCAGTCACAATACTCAGTTTGAAATCACAGAGTTTGTGTATGAGTAGCAGGCTAGTTCGCAACTAGAAGAAAAATCTTCAACTGGCGAAAATCACTCATGTCTATGTATTTATAGGGCCCGACGTAGGGCTACCTGCACCATCTCCTCCCCACCTTTTTTCCAAATCCGCAACAGGCCAAATTTCTCTTTCTATTCCTTTATTTTCATTTTCAAAGGATTCACTTTCATTTTCACAAATTTTATTCATTTAAATATAGATTATTTACCTTATCACTTATATATAATTATATTATATACGATATCCATCTATAATACGATTGTTGATAATGAAATGAAAGATTAATTAATATGGTGATCAAAGTAAAACGAAAATGGCAAAAATTTAATGGCAAAATCACAATTATTTGTTTGTAAAATATAACATTTTATAAATGTCGTGACCAGTCGAATCAAAAGCTCGAAAACAACTCGTGTTCCCACTGGTGATAGCATAACTCTGCACTGACACTTGAGACAATATCTTTTTGTAGAATTCAAACAAAATCGCTGATTCAACCATCATTTTTATTTTTTCGCCGTAATATGTCCTAAATAATAACGTACAATTCAATCTTTCTTTTTACAGTGCTCATTTTATTATTTCAACATTGTTCAAAATGTTATAACAAAACATCCCTGTCCCCTTTGTCATTTTTCCACATCATTAATTCAATTTTCTTCATATCTATTTAATCGAATTTCATTTTTTTATAACATTAATTTTTACTTTTTTTTACATTTTTTTTCTAGTTGTCATTCATATTGAATGAGTCATTTTGAAAAGTTGACGTGTTAATTTTACTTATGGAAATGAGCATTTTGTCTTTCTTCAAAAATAAAAATACAATGGGATGTCAGGTTTTCAGCTTATGCTCCGTAATTCGTAGGTATTGGGAAAATCCCAACATCTGCCTGAAAAGAGCATTAAGATTATTCTTTAAGTTGCACTACCTCATCAAAGGTCCTCAAATTTCTCCGCGACAAGATACAACTTTTGAAATTTGATTTTTCAACAGGAAATTCATTTGTCAAGTCATTTCAACAGGACATTGACCGCGTCACCAAAATAAACTTGTCCCAGAAATTTGATGTTTGTAAATAACTACTTAATCATCAAATATTATTAGCACTCATCAAGTGCCAATTTATATACCAAGAAATCAAAAACGAATCCAAATAATTTATTTCACATAATTTTCACATTCTCCGGAGTATATATATATATGCATATATTATACATTGAAATTTCGAAATGTAAAAAGAAAGAAAGAAAGAATTTTCTAGAAACTAGAAAAGACTAATGGAATGAGATTGTAAATTTTTGTTGTTTTGCAGGTAGGGTTCAAGGGATTTGGTCTGAGCCCAGAACAAACAAAAGCCGTAGGAACATTCGAATTTGAGGGAAAAGATTACACATTGAAACATGGGTCGGTCGTTATTGCGGCTATTACAAGTTGTACAAATACAAGCAATCCTAGCGTTATGCTCGGAGCCGGTAAATATTTCACTAACATGCAATTTTTTTATAACAACTGAAGATTTTCCAATCTTCAACAATAATTGAATACCAGTTATTGAGCTTTCAGGATTTAAACAAATAAATAAAATTTATTTATAAAAAAGATCATCCTACCATCGGCATTTTCAACCTGTCACAACTTGTATAACATTATTTTATTTCAATTTTTTTAATCATTCTTAAAAATGACGCAAAATCATTGCAAATATAAAATAAATAATAATGTTCACGCTTTTTCCTGATAAATATTAAATTTGACTATGTGAAAATATCAACACAATAAACTAACAAACTTTTGGTTTAAACAATGTTGAAATGTTGATAAATAATGTTGAGTGAAAGTTCATAAATAATCAACAAACATTTTGAGAATGAAATAATAATAAATTTGATGCAGTTTAAAAATAAATAAACAAATGCAATGACTGCGAGAATTTACTTTCAGGTATTAAAAGAGTTGATTAATTTTTCAATATCAAAAAGAATGTTGATATCACTTTCCTGTTTTTTTTGTCTATATAGTTTTGTATTATTGAAAATAATTACTTAACATAAACTGTTTGGATATTATATGTACAAAAGAATTACAACGAAGGACATTTATATAACTAATTATTGTATTTTGTAGGATTGTTGGCAAAGAAAGCTGTAGAAGCAGGCCTAACTGTCGCTCCATATATTAAAACATCATTGTCTCCTGGTTCTGGAGTTGTTACGTATTATTTAACTGAAAGCGGAGTAGTGCCATATCTCACACAATTAGGTTTCGATATTGTTGGATATGGCTGTATGACCTGTATTGGAAATAGCGGACCATTACCAGAATCTATTGTTGAATGCATAGAAAAGGTGTTGCTTTTATTTTTTATTTATTCCGTTTAAGTTTTACGGTAAATCAGACAGAAAATAAGACCTTTTTCAATTTTTTTTTGTATTAAAATGATTAAGTTAAAATTTTTTAAAGTGAACGTTAAAGTTAACGTTTTAAAGTTAAGTTCATAACGTTAACTTGAATTAATATAATATTCTTCTGCTAATGCTTTTGTTCTACAGAACGAATTGGTATGCTGCGGAGTACTTTCTGGAAATCGAAATTTTGAGGGAAGAATTCACCCAAATACCCGTGCTAATTATCTGGCATCCCCGTTACTGGTGATTGCGTACGCGATTGCTGGCACTGTGGACATTGATTTTGAAAAAGAACCTTTAGGTTAACCATTTGATTAATAACAAACTCATTGAGATTGTATTTGTATTTTGTATAACGATTTATTCAATTCTAGGTAGAAGAATTGATGGAAAGGACATTTACTTACGTGACATTTGGCCAACTCGGGCTGAAATTCATGCCGTTGAACAGAGATATGTCATTCCTGCAATGTTCAAAAAAGTTTACGCCAAAATTGAAGAGGGTAGCCAGAAATGGTCTCAGTTGGCTGCTCCAAACAGCAAGCTTTACCCCTGGGATACATCTTCTACCTACATCAAACATCCACCATACTTTGAGAATCTCACAAAAGTATTTAACATTTCTTTAATTTAACCACTTTTAATGTACATCAAATTTATTTTCATTTTATCAAATCATTTTTCTCCGCAGCAACTACCCAAAATAAACCCCATCAAAAAAGCTCGAGTTCTTTTAAATCTTGGCGATTCTGTAACAACTGATCACATCAGTCCTGCTGGAAGCATCGCACGTAATTCTCCTGCGGCAAGATATCTCTCCGAACACGGGTACAAACAAATATATGTGCATCAATCTTAGAAATTGCTGAAAATATTGTTGCATACGTTGCATATTAATTGAGAGTTCTTATTTCAAGTCTGACTCCTAAAGAGTTTAACTCTTACGGATCTCGTCGTGGTAATGATGCTGTTATGGCACGAGGAACATTTGCCAACATTCGTTTGCTTAACAAATTCATCGGCAAGCCTGGACCGAGAACTATTTATATTCCATCTAAGGAAGAGGTACGACATCGGTATCGACATATTTTTTGTTCTTTCATTAATCATCGAGTACTAATCATTTATTTTAGATGGATGTTTTTGATGCGGCAGAAAAATACAAGAATGATAAGCAACCTCTCATAGCTTTGGTTGGAAAGGATACGGATCTGGATCATCAAG
>JAAMPD010001840.1:0-19665 GCA_025266255.1 Trissolcus basalis | reverse complement strand
ACGACTGCCTAGTATTTTGTAATAGATAAATAGATAAACATTGAACCAAGGGATTAGAATGAAAGACTGAAATGGTATTTTGTTTTTAGCATCACTGTCGACAATGTGGAGCCGTTGTGTGTGGCCCATGCAGCAATAAAAAACTGTTGTTGCCCGGTCAAGGGAACGGAAAAGCCGTAAGAGTTTGTCTGCAGTGTTACGACGCTGCTAGCAAAGTCAAAGCTGCAGCCCTTTCATCCAGAGATAATGAAAACAACAAAGACCAGCGTAACTCTGCCGATAGTTCTGGGGGCGACACTTCAGGCGAAGACGACGAAGCTGCTAAGGAAGAACATGACGAGGTAATTATCATTCTTTCGAATCTTGCAATAATCGTTTTTATAACACAGAGAGAGAGAGAGAGAACTCAGTTCATTGTGATGTTTTTGTTTTAATTTTCAGCCAAAGTTCTACTCGACTCTTGGTCTATGAAGTTTGAGTGCAAGTGATGACTAAAAACAATTGTATCCACTAGATTTGTATGCTATTGCTATAATTTTGATTATAGAATAAGCGGGAAGAAACAAAAACGGCGGTATAGAAAAATGAAAAGAGACAAAAATTAAATGGACTTTTTCAAAACGTAGGTACAAATTTTATGGATAGGATTTTTTTTTATAAGAGCAGCGAGCCCCTGTGGAAAAGAAAACAATTATAACTTTATACAGATTCTTACTCCACATCGTCAAACGATCAATGGAAATAATGAATAATTGAATATATTTTGTTATTTTATAAAATGAACATTTTTTTCTAGCGAAACGTTACTTGAAATACTTGCGACAATTTTTCTGTTTTCAGTTTTTAATAAATTTCTTTCAAGTTTCAATATTTGTTCTTTTTTTTTTTTTATTTTTTTTTTTTTTATTTGTAGTGTCAACTTTTTGCGAACTATAGTTTTAGAACAAATCACATTTTCCTTGTATAATGAAAATACTTCCTCGTTCACTCGTCAGCGCTAACCAGATGTATGATTGGAGTATAATTTTTTATGCTCGAAATGAATTGTATGCAGGACTCAATTTTTATAGTATTAATATCAAACTATTAACGAGAATTTTTGAACATGTTTGTACAACGGGGTGCTGTCTACTACTGTTTAGTATTGATATGTATAATTCGCTCCATCGAACAAAATACAATTGCAAAGTTCCGATCACGTAATGAAGCAAGCAACAAATTGTATTATATAAAGATCTTTGTACGTCAAATTATAAAAATTGGTGAAAAAAAAACAACAATATTTTATATGAGATAATATACATATATAGATATATATTTGATAATGATGAATCAATAGTTGGTACATATCAGCGCTACCTTTATAATGACTGTTATTTCAACACTGTTTTCTTTAAAAAAAAAATTGAGTCAACACCAAAGACAGTGTCAAAAGGCTGTAACTATGCTACACTGTGCCTTCATCCTAATCAGTTTGAAATACTTTTCTCTCAAGTCAATTCTTTCAATTTAGATTAGAACAAATTTTGTACTGATCGTACTGATTTTATAGCGCTTGTACATCAATTCATATTGCGTCTTGTATACTAAACTATGAAGAAATAGCTCATAAGGCATATATAATCTTCTTTTTAAGGAAAATAGTGTTGCAATACAATATACTGGAGTAACTATTTTTTATTTATACAAAAACAACCGTTTTTAATGCTTTAGTACCTCAATAAATGAACAAATTGAAATATAATTTATTTTGATTTGTCGTCAATGATTAATTTGATTGTTAAACAAAATCGTACAAATTATGTCTCGAACAGTTCGATCATTTTCTGTCGCATCTTTACAAAAACTGCAACAAATGATTTTTATTGTGAAAATCAATGCTTACAATCAAATTAATGGACAAAAATTAAAATTATTAATACAGAAATTAAAAAGCATTGCTTAAAAATAAAACAAAAAAAGAAAAAAAGAAAAAAAAGGAATGTCTTGTGTAGATAAAAAAGGGGGACGAATTACAATAAATGTTGATAAGTAATCAATATGGGGTATCTATAAAAATCTTTTATTCTAACTATTGAATGCTTCGTACACGTTAGCTCCGAGGGCCTTGTATTTTTCATTAAAAATAAGTATCTGCAGCCAGTCCGACGCCATGTCACCTTTCTTCGGAACACTCGGCAGTTGTCCATTTAAGATCGGGATGATCTTTGCCATCGGTTTCCTCGCGGTCGTGAAACTGAACAGCCTGCTCTGGCAGTTGGGTTGGTTCTGCCAAACCGTGTCCTTGGCTGTAGAAGGCCCAGGCACCGGGTCAGAGCTCGAGGGCTTGTTCCCGGTCTCGAAGTAATCCGAGATGTGGTCCACAATGACGTGGAAGCCGCTCGCTATCGTGTTCTGAATCAGATGGCGCACCTCCGTGCTGGAAAGAAGTTCCACAGTTTCCTTGGTCATCTTGTTTACGAGCTCATCATCGGCGTCTAGTTGCGGTGCCATCATATACTTGGCTAAATTCCTGATCGGGTCTCTGTCAGGGTCCATCATAACATTTGAAACAATCGACCAGTAGACCTGCTCGACGTCCCTCAAATTCAACTCGTCCTTGAGCGAGATGTTGGCGGTGACCTTAGTGACTTGCTCGTTGACGTACTCGCAGAGCTTCTGAATGCCCTCCTTCATGAAGTAACTGCTCAGGGACAGGTACTTCTGGGACGTTTCCTCCCCGAGGGTTTTTTCGTTCTTGTTGATCATGTCCTTGAAATAGTAGCCTCCAATGAGGTTGACCTGGATGCGCATGGTCGCCACAAGCATTGCGTAGGAGTAGACTATGACGGTCGTCTTTGAGAAGGCCAAAACCTTGAGCTTGTTCCAAGCCTCGAGTTTGTTGTCGCAACCATTTTGAAGCTGCTCGACAATCACCTCGGTGTTGATGGCCGTGACGACCGCCCGCCTCAGGGACGAGGCTAGGTTTAGGATCGTCTGGTCGCAGGTCCTCTCGGTAGCCTCCAGGTGCTGCTGGCGCTTTGATCGTTCCAAAAGTTCTTTGATTTCTCGCTCCTGCCACTCGCGGATCTTTCGCTGAGTGAAACGTGTGATGAAGATGACGCTGCCGAAGAGCACACCGCCGACGAGAAACTTCCGGCGGTGCCGGTACAAGAAGCCTCGCACGCGTGAAAACATCTTCACACTCAGCCTGACATTGTTTTATTTTGCAGAAACACTTGGTGGGTTAGTTGGTCTTGGATTGCTCACGCTCCACCAGGTCCGTCACGGCATACTTCAAACGATTTGAAACAAAGTTTGTCGTGTCGATGAACCGCTCGACGCAATTGAGCATGCAGTTGCTTGTCCTGTCGTCGAGACGCGTCGACGGTGTGTCCATACAAGTGTCCCAACAGAGCTCGGTCAAGCCCAAAACCAACGCCTGCGAGAACAGAAATTCGACATTTTTCAATTCTTTCTTACACTGTTTGCTCTTTACTTTCGAATGGACTTTAAACTTTACACCACTCTTCTTACAGTACAAAGTCTGGTGTCAACATTGGTCACATTTCAGGTTTGATATAAAAAATGGTTTGTTTAAACAAACGAGTCAGTGAGTTGTTTAAATTTTGAAATGAAGTATTTTATATTATTCTAGAATGGAAGAAATTGTCGTCAGACCTCTTGGCCTTGACTCATTTTTGTATAATAGAAAACAGTTTATCATCTCATCTTAATGGTAAATAATTTTGTATGATAAAACAATTTGAGAGGAATATACACTTGAATGGTTGGAGAAAATTTATTTTACTTCTTTGCATTTTCGTAATCTACATCAATATTTCAAGAATTACCAGTTAAATTTTCAGCTTGAAATTAAAATTAGTTTATAAGCAAATCAATATCAAATTTCAACTAGTATTTGTACTATAGAAATGCACACCGACACTTTAATTAGAAATTAAAAATTAATTTAAATTTTCTGTTTACTTGAAACTATGTTTTCAGATGCGGTTGTCAATTTTTTCAGATCTTTGGGCCGATTTTTTTTTTCAAATTTTCAGAGTTACTTCAAAATACATTCACGGAGGCACTTCAATAGAGGCTTTGTTGATTTTGTAATTTATGACAAAGTTATAAACAAATTAAAGTGGAAATTTTGTCGAAAAAATTGTATGGATTTTGTTTAACGTCGCCATTTTGTTGTAGTAATGAATAATTCAAACATCGTTATTGAAGTGCTTCACTTTATCCATCATCTCTCAGTACCACTTTGAAATTTTGATTTTTATCAGAACCTGCAAAAAAATCATAACCATAAAGTAGTTGAAAAAAATATTGTTGTTTAATCAAACGATTGGTAACTCATTGTTTATAACAAAAATTGATGTTTAGGTATCCTAAAGGATTCTTTGAAAGTTACTTAAAACACAGTATATTTTGTCATAAACATTGGATTTATACATTTTTAATAATCACTCTTTGGATTTGGGTAAGAATTCGACCATTCCAAGTGTATATTTTTTCTTCAATTGTATAACTTGTAAGAAAATGAGAAAAATATTACATTCATAGTATTGTAATTGTGCAATTTAAATTTTTTTATTGTTCTGTTCGATTATTTAAGAGTAGCTTTAATTATTCATTTCACTGACCTCAGAGTTTAACTTTCTACTCAATTTATCATTAATTTTATATCTCGTTACATATTACATATATGATTCAGCATTTTTCATTTTCGATCTCTTAGCAATTATAATAGGAGTATAATTGTTATTGGAAAATTATAGAAAAACATGCCTAAAAGTAATAGAAAAAATATCGTTAGCGGGATTATTGAAAGTTGAAAAGTTAAATTGTCATATCACTATTAGTACAAAGATTATTGTTGTTTTTTGTATAACTTTTATAACGATGACAATCCTTGAACTAGACATTTGCAAATACATTGCAAACGTCTTGAAAGTGAACGCAAATTGCAAAAGTGACATGAATTTATAATAACTTGATAAATGATAAATTGGGCAGATGATTCATAATTGACAATCGTGCGAATGAACAAACACACAAAATCTAACCTGAAAACGTTGTTTTTGTTCGATAACTTTGAGGAGTTCTCGCAGCTCCGCTTCTCCAGCCGACTGTGACCTTTGATCAGTACTCAAGCTCATACTTCGGAGCGCAATTACGTTTCACACCGAATAATTATTCCTCACTGTAGAACCATCTTTTTTGTGATGATTACACAGACATGAATCGAGTTCATTTGAAAACCCAACACCTGTGATATGCGTGTGGTGTTTTCATTCAGAAAACAATGCGCAAACTCTTGATATAAATTTATTCCTATAAATCAGAAACAATTAATTTTTGCAATTACAAATTCTTACGTTCTCTTCTCCAAGATGCAAAATAGTTGAAACTAAATATTTCACAAACTTTTTGCAAACTTCGAAAAAAAACTGAAAAAATTATTTTTTAAACATAAACGTCTGAATGCAGAGTGACCAGCAGTTATAAAAAATATTAAATTGTTTGTTTAATTTTGAGGTTAATTGAAACTGCGCAGGTGATAATCAAATTTAAAATGACAATATAATTAAATTGATAATGATATATATAAGACGATGTCAAAGTTGATGTGCGACCTACATTACCGACATTGTTATATTTTTGTGTCAATTGATGCGCCTTTCTTAAATATAAACATATATATAAGTATTTTGAAGAATTTTCAGACGATTTTTTTGATTTTTCAAGAATACTTCAAGACGTAAAACATATAAAATACAATCGTTATTAGTGACCATAAGAGGATATCAAAGTCGATGGTGAAGTTTGAATTCTGAATTTGGCGGGAAAACACATATTTGATGAATTTATGAGTTGATGATGAAAGTATATATTGAATTTGATATCAGACGAATATTTAGTTTTTTTTTTTTAAATCATTTGAGATACAAAATATAATTATTGATTGTAAAAGGCGATCACTACATTAACGATTGCGTTTTTTTTTCGTACAATTGTGAGTAATTTACGAAAATCACACATGAAAAACGCAGTCACTATTACGATCATATTTTATAATCAATTTCGGGCGGGTGGTAAACGCACACTGTAAAAACGAACATGAAGCGTAATAAAACAATTGGAAACAGACACAGTAAAATGAAACACAGTGAAAAATGAACATACTGTAATAAACATATTTTGTAAACACAAACACAGTGTAATTTCAACCATTAATTTAAGCTAAAAAATGTTTACCAAAAATTAATATTTAACTGTAAAAACAAACACAGTAATTGATAATCGAAAATGACCTCTACTGCCAACGTTAAAAATATAGAAATACAAATTGAACGTTAAAATTTGGTTACTAGAGTGGCGCTACTGTCGCGAATGATATTTCAAGTTATACACCTACTCTATTTTTGGCTTCATAATCTATGATATAAACAGACGGGAAACGTGAAACGTACACATCTTAGACTCATATAGTCTTGGTCCTGGCGTACGAGAGAAGTATACTCTCATAGCCACTAAAGGGAAGAAGAAGAAGGAAACGTGAAACGTGAAGGAAAGAAGTACACAAAAATATTTGTGTGATCGACACGTGTTTATGAAAAGTGTCTTAGAAGTACAAATTCACGTAAGTAAACAATCAGAACAAACTTTTACTCACCTCATTTCAGATGTAATAAAAAAATCATTCTCAGTTATTAACACTCAAGATAATGAGAATTATTTTCTATTATGTTATAGAATTTTTATAGGTTAGGTCATATTATATGTTGTTGTTGTTGGCTTTATTGGCTATAGAGGACAAGAACTGTAAAGTCATATTATAAGTTGAAATACTGATATTTAGAAGAAACCGGTTAATCAATTTGTTAATAAAATTTGTTGAATTTTAGGTTCAAAATGTCGAGTGTCGATGCTGACACTATAAAGACAAAAAGGTCATCGGGAGCGTCATGCAGGTCGCAAAGCGGAGAAGAAAAAGTCAAAAAAGGAAAACAAACATGAGCTCACCGATAAGCAGCGGAATCCCAAGGCCTTTACGTTCAATTCGGCTATAAAAGCTGAAAGACGTTTCCGCAGAAAGGAGGATATCAACACAAAAAAACAACACATCCCTGTCGTAGACCGGACACCGCTAGAACCTCCACCGATTTTGGTTGCTGTGGTCGGACCGCCAAAAGTTGGCAAGACAACGTTGATTCAGTGTCTTGTGAAAAGTTACACGAGGCAGCGACTGACCAACATTTGTGGCCCGGTCACAGTAATCTCCAGTAAAAAGAAGAGGATCACTTTTATGGAATGTAAAAATGACATGAACAGTATGATTGACATTGCCAAGGTTGCTGATTTGGTACTTCTGTTGATTGACGGTTCCTTTGGGTTCGAAATGGAAATGTTTGAGTTTTTGAACATCTGTCAAGTTCACGGTATGCCCAGGGTCATGGGAGTCTTGACTCATCTGGATTTGATAAAAAATGTAAAGCATCTGAAAACAACCAAAAAGACGCTGAAACAGAGGTTTTGGAAAGAAGTTTTTCCTGGAGCAAAGTTAATGTATCTCTCTGGAATGCTACACAATGAGTATTTGAGAAATGAAATGAAAAACTTGTCGAGATTCATCAGTGTTATCAAATTCAGACCCTTGGTTTGGAGAACGTCTCATCCTTACATTCTAGCTGACAGGATAGAGGATTTGACAGACCCTGAAATGTTGAGACAGAATTCCAAAACTGATCGACAAATCAGTTTATACGGGTAATAATGCATTTTAGTGTACCTATTATAAAATCATTCAAACGTTATTTTTTAAGGTGGGACTTACAGTAACAATTGCATATTTAAGATGTAATTAATTAATATAATAATAGTAACATTTTATGCCTAATTCTGTAATATACTGTTGATGCCTGTCTGAGAAAATACTCCACACTATTAGTAGTTTTATAATTAACAATTACAAAAAGTTTTGACTATTTTGCTGAGTTGTATGTCCCACCTTAGATCATCTCTATTTTGTTTAGTTGTGAAACATTGTTCTGAGATTTGACAATTCATTTATGAATTTCAGATATGTGCGTGGAGTTCCCTTGCAGAAAAATTCATCAGTGCACATTCCGGGTTGTGGTGATTTGAAAATCAAAGACATCAGTTATCTTCCAGATCCTTGCCCCTTCCCTGACCAAATGAAAAAGCGAGCTCTGATTGAAAAAGAACGTCACATCTACGCTCCATTTTCTGGTGTGGGAGGTATCATCTGTGACAAAGACGCTGTGTACATTGAGCTGGGTGGAAGTCATTCTCACACAGTCGAAGAAGATCCTGGACTGGTCACTACTCTTTTGGAAACTCAAGGCACACTGGATGGAAAGCTACAGCAAAGTGAACTGCAATTGTTCAGCAACACTGCGCCGATAAAAACGCAGGATGTTGACGACAGTTTTGGAAAAAATTTCAGTGTTGAAAATGTGATAGATTCTGGAAGGGTTAGAAGAAAAGTTGTTTTCGCTGATTCAGAATTAAAAGCAGTGACTGAAGATGCCGAAGAGGAAAATGACGAGGATGACTTAGCAAACAGAAAAGAAGGTAATTTTTAACATTAGTGAT
Organism: Trissolcus basalis; assembly: GCA_025266255.1. Lineage (NCBI taxonomy): Eukaryota > Metazoa > Arthropoda > Insecta > Hymenoptera > Scelionidae > Trissolcus > Trissolcus basalis. The sequence goes on along the minus strand of JAAMPD010001840.1, from coordinate 11,055 downwards.
GAACAATTAAAATTTTAGTTATAAATATTGAGTTCTTATTGTCATTATGTTTCAGAAGAAAAGATGCTTGATGGGGATCAAGATTCTGATGAAGAGGAAGACGAGGATGATGAAGAAATTGATTCTGAGAACGAAGACGCTGGTAAAAGGAAACAGTTTGGAGAACGCGATGAAAATCCAATCAAGAAGAGAAAAGTTTTTAATTTTAGAAGTAACTCTGATGATGAGTCCGATGTATTTGGCGTGAAAGAAATTTCAATGAAAAAAGAAAAGAAAAAGGACAAGAAAAGTGACGCTGAAATTTATCACGAACCTTCGAAAGGCACTGACAGTAAAGTGAAGAGCAAAATCACCGAAGCCCTGAAATCGTTAGAACAATTTAAAAACAAGCCTAAATTAAATTGCGAAGATGACGAGGATATGAAAGATGATTCAGATGATGAAAGTTTCGATGAACTTAGTGATAATGAAGATTTCAGTTTGAGAATGGATGAGGATGAGTCGGATGAAGATGAAGAGTCTGAAGGTGAAGATAATGAAAAAGTATCTGAAAACAAAAAATCCGAAGATAAAATCGAAGAGAAAAAATTAAAAGGAGAATCTGATGGAAGCAACGGAGAAACCGAAGAAGAAGAAACTGATGATGGTGATGATGACGGTGATGATGATGATGATAATATGAAATGGAAAAGTAATTTAGCTGAGAGAGCAAGAGAGGCGTTCCTCAACAGAAAGAAAGATAGTAAAAACTTAATGAAACTCGTGTATGGAGTTTTTGATCAGAAGATAAATGAAACAAGTGAACAAGAAGAAGAAGAAGAAGATAAAGGGGACGAATTTTTACGCATTGTGAGCCAGGAAAGTCGCAGAAAATTGCAGGAAAAGGAACGAAAGAATTTAGAAGAGAGCGTATTTTATTCGTCAGATCCGCCGATGAATTGGCTCCAAGAAGATCTGAAAATTCTTGTTAAAGATCATTTTGTCACTGGTAAGTGGAAAGATTCTGAAGACGCTGAAGAGTTGCTGAAATTAGACGATATGGAGGACGAAGAGTTTGATTATTTCGAGGATATGGAAACTGGTGAAAAACACGACGGTGGAGCGGATAAGAAGGATGAAAAAGAAACGTCCGACAAAGACCCAGCCGATGAGATAGACGAGAAATTGAAACTCGTGGAAAAGAAGAGAAAGCTGAAGGAAAAGTTCGACGCGGAATATGACAACGAGGAGAAGTCAAATTATTACGAAGAGCTCAAAGCAGAAGCCGAGCGCCAGGCCGAGCTTAATAAATCAGAATTTGATGATATGAATGACGATATGAGGGTCCAACTTGAAGGATTCCGTGCTGGAATGTATGTCAGGGTTGAAATCGACAACGTGCCCTGCGAGTTGATCACAAATCTGGACCCGAATTATCCTCTAGTTGTCGGAGGACTATTGCCTGGCGAGGAGATGATCAGTTTTGTTCAAGCTAGATTGAAAAAACACCGCTGGCACAGCAAGATTCTTAAAACTCGCGACCCTTTGATCATTTCTGTCGGATGGCGAAGATTCCAAACAATGCCAGTGTATTCAAAGTTGGAAGATAATATGAGGCAGAGAATGCTCAAGTACACCCCTGAACATTTGGCTTGTATGGCTCATTTTTGGGGTCCGGTTACGCCGCAGGGAACGGGTGTTCTGGCTGTTCAGTATGTCGATTCGAGGGAATCTGGATTCAGAATTGGTAATTACATCTTTATAATAACATATTTCATTTAAAGTTATTCAAATCAATTAATGTAAAATTAACAAACAAAATCATATCGTTTTTTCAGCTGCAACAGGTTCCGTAGTGGAAATGGACAAGAGTACGAAAGTGGTGAAGAAACTGAAACTCACTGGAGTTCCAGCAAAGATATTCAAAAAGACTGCTTTCATCACTAACATGTTCAACTCGCCTTTGGAAGTAGCGAAATTTGAGGGAGCAAAAATTAAAACCGTCTCTGGGATTCGTGGTCAAATAAAAAAAGCTCTCTCAAATGACATGATGAAAGAACGGCTGCCCAAAGGAACGTTCCGAGCCACGTTTGAGGACAAAATTCAAATGAGCGATATTGTGTTCTGTCGTACGTGGTATCGAGTTGAGATACCTAAATTCTATGCCGTGGTAACGAACTTGTTGAAGCCGCCGAGCGAGAAAGGAGAGTGGCGGGGAATGAGGACTGTAGGCGAACTAAAACATGAGCGGAACATGAAAGCGATCCCGAACGTGGACTCGCTCTATATTCCGGTCGAACGAGAGGAGAAAGCGTTCAAGCCCTTCATGATTCCGAAGAAATTGCAAAAGGAACTTCCGTACAGAGACAAGCCGAAGCTGCAAATGCCCAAACGGAGGAAGACGTTCCAAGAGAAACGTGTCGCTGTGGTTCGTGATCCCAAGGAAGAAAAGGTTGCGCAGATGATCAAAATGATTCGTACGAGCTACGCTCAAAAACAGGAGACGATGAAGGAGGCGACTCATAAAAGAATCACAGAGTACAATGCTCGCGTGGAGGAAGCTACGGCTAAGACTATGCAGCACCAGAAGAAAGCCAAGAAAGAGGAGTGTCGCAGAAAGAGCAAGAGCAAAAAAACAGACGGAGTTTAGTTTTGAAGTTTTACATATAAACTTTATGTATATTACTTGTATATATATATATATTTCTAACGACATCTTGTTTTCATGTTGTAATAAAAAAAATACATCAATTGTTCGCTATCCAATTTAATAAATAATACAGTACTAAATTAAATTAATTTTAAGCTGTATCTAAAACTCGCTTTCAGTTATTACTCTCGTCCGAAGAAATAATTGATCCTGTTGATTATATGCACCCACATAATCAACTGAAATATTATATAATATCTAACATTTTATTAAATACCTGTTCAAATAAACGAATCTTTTACTATTTGTTACCTTTATCATTTGAACAAATATTTAATAGTATTCTTTCTTCTTCTCTTACATAATTTTTGTTTCGCTATGAGGTATTTTATTATCGAGTTTATTTTCCATTATTTTTTTTTTATTTTTCATCAGAAGTAGATGTAAGTTTTCAATGTTTTGTATTAACTTAAAATTTTAATTCATTCAACCATAAAGAGTGTTGTTGTAATAATTGTACTGAATCGGAGGGTTGAGTGCGTACGGTGGAATGTAAGGTGTTGAGGCTGGGGTAAATTTTCTTATGCGCAAAAGTCGGATGTTTATTTCTCGGTCATTAATTGTGTTGAGGAAAAATTTGTGGAACCGCGTAGAAAGAGCCCAGACATGTCCTTGGTCTCTTACTACCCATCGTATTTCAGCTACAAATTGAAGCATCTCCGGGCTGTAAGCAAGAATTCTGAAACAAAAATTTTATTAAAAAGATTTGCAAAAGAAAAAAAACCAAACACAAATTGATAACAAAAAAAGTCAATGAAAATAATAAAAATGTTGCCAATGAAATAAATAAACTAATGTTTGAAATTGAAATTTACCTTTGATTGTTAGTTTCAGGTTGCCAAAATGCAATAGCCGTTTCAGTAAACGGAGAGAAGAGAATGGCGTTTGAATTTTGTTCGACTTCCACAGCTAATCCTTGACTAGATTTACGTCCGACTACGGTAACTGGGAGAGTTTCCCCAGCCTGAGGAGGTCCCTTACGAAGTGCGCTCGTAGGAACACTGAAAATCCGATCGGTTGCCAGAGGCTGATAGTATACCGTTCCAGTTTTGGTTGACAGGGCTAGTCCAATAATCCCATCGAAAAGTTCAAACGATTCCTGCCCTATCTAAAAGTTGAACAATACAAATGAAAATTAATTATCAATGATTTTGAATGATAACTTTTATGCTCATTACATACCTGATAATTGGTGAAATCTGGATGTGGCAACATACTTGCATGTACGTTTCTCCAACTTCTTTCGGTACCAGCATCATATGTAATAATTCCTTAACGAACAAATTGATTTACTAATTGAATTATAGAAATAATAATAGAAAAGCATGAAAACTTGCTGATTCAAATTGTTTAACAATACCTATTCCAGCAGTATCTGTGATATATGCGAAGGCATCGTCGCAAGTTCTTGAATTTGTCTCGTCAAGTTTGAAATTGGTAAATAAGTTGTTCGGTCTTCGTAACTGCAAAATAAAAAGTTTTAAAGTTTAAAGATTAAAATTAAAAATAAGAAATTGTTTATTTCTGTAACAATCAATAATTTGTCCTATTTTTATTCTTACATCTTTAGGGAAAATGTATTGCCTGACGAGTTGATTACTTTGCAAATCAAAAATGAGTATCTTTGGTGGACAAGCGACCGTAAAATCCTCAATGGAGGTGTTCACTCCGCTGTCAAGGATCCACAAGCGATCGCAGGAATCGAGCCTGATTCTATAAACTGAGATGAGTTGGGAGCAATTCAAATGTCCCAAGCCAGCAGCATGCCATTCCCAGGAAGGATATGGTTTGAGGATTGGGCTTCCTCCGAGTTCAGCTCTGTTCATGTAATAGACTGTCGCTGGAACTCCACTTCTTAATCTTGGAGCGGTCATGAACACTCGGTCCCAACTCACTTCGAATCCCGTTGGCACTGTGTTTTCCGGCCGGTATCTCGCAGCGAATCCTGGATCCGGTGATGGAAATGCAAAATCTAAGAGAGACCATTGTGCTACCGTCTCCAAATATTCAGCTGACACGGAAAACGTGCAGAATGTCGCTGCTATTATAAACTTATCTAACAACCTGAAAAAAATGAACATAAGTTCCAATTGAAAATTAAATACATTTTTTTTAATATATGCATATATTTTTAGACTTTTTATTATATTATATTAATAATAATATTATTATTATATGTAATAAATAGTAATACTTATATGTAATAATAATATTATATTAATAGCAATAATAATAATTATATATGTAATATATGATAATACATATCAGATAACTAAATCTTGGTTAATAGATACTACGGGGAGGGGGGGGGGGAGTCCCGACTTCCATGACGAATACAAAACAAATATTGATTGGTTGTCAATTAGTTATTGCATGTCACAAGTGTAACTTTTACAAAAATTTTAATCTCTGATGAATTTGACACACTATGTTTAGTATGTCAAAATATTTGTTTAATAGGTATAATTAAAAAAAATTTGTTCTATCAAGGTTGTCAAACATTTTCACATGGTACAAGTAAAAATTGACTTTTCAATTAAAACTTTTCTCATGTTAAGAAAGTCAATCAATATTCATAAGACGATTTTTAGTATTCGTATAACGTTCATACTTCATTTCGTACTTTCATTTCAATTTAATTTTTGTATACAAAAATAATAACAATTGAATTTTTCAAATTTTTATCTCTTCATAATAACATGTCTTTTCACACCTGTGACAACATTTTTCATGCTATAAAATAACATTAACACCGTGTGAACATCAGGCAATTAGCATATCTAAATAAATCGATCTCATTTGCATTTTGCAAAATGTTATAATTACAAAATAATTGTACGATTAAGAAAGCAGCGTTTGAATTTCGTGAAAGAACATGATGTTTGGTTGTAAAAAGAAGTTTAACAAATTATGTTTCATTCATAGCACATTAGGTTTTCTGTTTGACATTACACAGCTAATGAGTTGACTAATTAAATCACACATGGTCAGATCGCATTGAACGGCAAACTCGTTTGATTAGATTTTCATCGATATGATCTGAATGTAGACCCGGAAAAATGTCTCCAAAAAAGGTACTCTTATGCCGGTTCAATCATCTGCACACTAGATTTCTTTTCTGAAATGTGTCTATAAACCGATCAGAGTTAATGATACGAGATAAAACTTACGGTTTTGTAATGTTGCGGGTAATAGATAAATCGTGATACGGAAACCTCCTTTTCTTTTGCATGAAACTCATTCAAATCTATCGCGGAACAATACCGTGGCTGCTGAGCTACACGTTCCCGTAGCGATTCGGAAAGAGATATCAATGCATTGTGCATACATTATTCTATTATTTAGATTTCAATTTTATGTTCGTACTTGATATGGTCAGATTGGTAATCAAATCAGAAGTCGTTTCTATCATAAATTGATAATAAATTACAATTAATAAACTATGGTTTGAGGAATTGGAAGATTTAGGTCGTAAAAAAGTGAGGAAATCAATTAAGGAAAAAAGGGATAAGGAGGTAACTGAAGTATGAATAAAAGTGGAGAGAGAGATAAAAATCAAAGCGAAAATGAAATTGGATGAGAAAGAAAAGAAAGTGGAAGGGTACTTATTATTGAATTATGTTTTTGATTCACAGAGTATGAGGAATGGGAGAGTATGGAAGGAGAGAAAAAAAATCAAAGGACTGAGATAACAGGAAGGAACTTCTTCGAGATTTTTTGAGGCAATTAATGTAGATAAAAAAATGAAAGATGTTTATTTTTTGTAATATGGATAACTGCGAGAATATTAATGATAATATATACAATTAATAAACTATGACATTAAGTTTATAAAGACGTATAGAAATTATCTAATAACGCCACTTTTTTCACTTAATTCTTAATTTACTTTCAAGTGATTTATTTGTCAAGCCAAATATCAATCTACAATCAATCTGAATTATGCAAATTAAATTAGAAAAATCATATGTCAAAATCATATGTCAATCAATCAATACTATTCAAAGAATTAAAAAATGTACAATTAAGTAAACCGAACGATAAAGTTAATAAACTTGATACGTATAATTATTTACACCTTGAAAAAAAATCACATTTTTTAGCCCTGTCTATATAATTTTACGGAGCAAATCTTTGATTACAACGCTCATTCATGTACCACAGCATTTGTTACACACATCGAAATGTATAATTATTTGATTTTCATTTTGCAACGGTCTATTAATATACAGACTTCTAATACATATTGAATCATTATTGGACACACGCATGTCAAAGACAAAGAATCCAAACTTTCCCTCATGCTGGATATATTTAAAAGCTTTTCCACTACATAAAAATAAAAAAAAAAAAAGATTTTTATAAATTTCAAAGTTTCAAAGTATGAAAGTTGAAAAATTCCATTAAGAAAGAAATCATGACATTCTATTATTCGCAAAATGTTTAGTACTAGTGAATGAAGTAAGCAAATTAAAATGAAATGAAAAAATCGGAACAATAACTCTTGTAACGCTATCAGATCTTATTTTTAAAATCTATTGCTCAATTTTTTTTTCTACTTTTTTTTCATATTTGATTAAATCTGATAAAAATAACGATATTAAATATATCGATAGGTTCAATTCTTACCACATGACAAGTTGGAGAAAGAATTGATAAATTCACCACAATATCGAAAAAAAAAAAATTGTTTCACTCAAAAAAATTTTGACACTGCGAAGACAATGTCCGCTGCTGCGGTATTTAAATTGGAATATGTTCAGCTCGATGCACAAGGTATCACTGATTCGTACTGAAGTCGGTACGATTCCTGGTTCGACTTCGGACTTTTCCCATGTGCACGTCTAAGAGACAGGAGACAACGGTGCGATATTAGCAAGCTTGTTGCACAAATGCCTTACATTCACACTAGGCAGTTATATTCATCCTTACAACCGGGAAAGGTCGGACACTCCCATAAACCGCGCAACTAAAACTGATCTAGTATAATTTAAGGAACAAAACAGTGCTTGGCCTGTCTACCCATACGAATCTGCGAGTTCCACCTTTTACCAACAACAATTCTCCTCGCCAGTGTAGGAAGAGACTCGGAACTATTTCTTTTCCTTCCTTTTTTTTTTTTCATTTTTCACTATTTTCTCGAAAGTAATTTATGTCCATCAATCTTTCATCGAACTTACTTTCTTTATTTTCAACATTATGTAAAAAACAACCATTTTTTTATTTTGATTGTTCCAAAGTAATTATAATTTGATTTAGTAGAAAGTCACTGGTTTCAATTGATCATCTATAATCATCATATGTCAAGAGTTCAACTCAGTTGGTTAATGATTATAATCACTAATTATTACATTTTTATGTATTTGGAACTATCAAGTACTTTGTAAGAGAAATAATAATAAGATGAAATCAATAAAAAATGTATAAATTGCAGTAAATATTGGTACAATGCAATGTAAAAAGATTTTGATATATAAAAAAAATTGAAGGTAAAAAAAATATTTGTCAAATTATATGATGCAAAATGATTAACATATCTCGTTTATGAATAGCATTTATTTGCTCATGAATTAACGTTGATCAACAATTGAACATAAATATGCGTGGATTCATTTGATTATTTTAAATTATTAATCATTTTTAATTATTTTTTTATCTCATTTCACACGCTTATTTTGTACTGAGATTCTTGTTATTAATTCGATTTTTTAATTGTATCTTTTTAAACAAACGGATTAAAAAAAATTACCGGGTTTACTTTATTTTATGAACTGCCTATTATAACTAAGTACATATAAATCTGAAGAGAAATTTTTGTTCTAGCGCTACGAAGCGTGAGCATTGAAAAAATTGAATGTATATTGATACCCATTTAACGTGCTTGCGATAGAAAGCAGTTAAAGTGCTGTTGGGTGTCAATGTAAATTAATTACTAGAACTAGCAACTCAATGAATTTCACTTGTTTAAAGTTATTTTTTGGATTTTACTCAATTTGACAAGATAATTAAAATTACAACATTTTATTAAAATTTATTGTGTAAGTATACACAAATAAGTTTCTTTTTATTAAAGTAACATAAGTTTGCTTTGCAAAACCCTTGAATTATGAAGAAAAATTAATTTGAAAAATGCAATACATTTTTACTCACACAGAACAACAAATTTATGATACCATCGGGGATTTCCTCATAAAAAAGTTGCGGTTAGAGAAACAATCATGAATTCTTATTTGAGTTTTGTCGGCAAACTTGAAGTCAATTATATAATTTTTTTTTAAATCATTGTCATGAAATATAAACTACTAATAAAAAATCACTTATGTATGAGGCAGAATTAAATCAAAGTGAAAGCGTGTTATAATGATTGGGAATCGCAGTTGTCTAGAGTCTTGATGGATATCACAAACAAATCGAATTATACAACGTCAATAAAACAATAAAACGGTAGTTCCTTAGTTAGTTCATTTCACGGATGTTTCATTCACTTAATCGGATCTAATTGGCATTCATTATGACAATGTCTAGGTTTAATTGAAACATTTTATCCTGAACGATTTTATACAACAAAATTAATTTGTCTAGTGATATATATGAAAACAAGAAAGAATTTGCAGAACTAAAATGTGTTTCTTTTTTGTTTCGTTGTGAGAAAGTAGCACACCTGTCGAGAAAATTGAGACAATGTTCAAAATCATATTCTCGATCGCCTTCTAAATTGCGTTATATGATTATAAGCTGGGAAATGCAATTTTGCAAAACAGTTTGATGTTTTTGTAACTTTGATTATAAATTTCATGAATACGAACCCGTCTATAGGCACATTTTTGAAATAAATTGACTATATCTAAGCTGAGATATTGAATTTAGAAATTGAACAAAATATCATATATATATAGATATACATAGCATTCATTTATGCTAGATTCATGCAAGGTTCAAATTAAATATACTTATCGAAATCAAATTTGTGAAAACTTGTTCATACTTTACCTAATTGTTTATGCCAGTCCAAAATAATTAATTAAACAAATTCTGACTTTTCAGAAAAAAAATGTTGAAACTAGTAATTTGCAAAAAGTAATTATAAAAAATATTAATAAGCGATTGATTAGGCAGATATTAACAACATATTTTAGAATTAATCATTAAATGTAAAAATTATTATGATTAATTATCATTTGAAAAACGCTATTTTTAGTGTACCGACAGTCCCACCTTAAAGATCATTATGAAATTAAACGGCCAACTATAATATGATATGTTTCACACGGTCACTTTTTGGGCTTTAAGTCTAGAGACACAATGGACAATTAAAACTTGTGTCCATTTCCGTTCTCTTCAGCCTCAAGAACAAGATTAGTGTTTCCTGTGATCTGTGATTTGGAAATCATTACGACGACATGTTGTAATTACTCGCGGCCAATTTTCAAATTTAGTCAATTCACTTTTAATTGATTGATTATTATATATCGTATTAGAAAACACAATAGGGAGATAATAATTATTGGTTATGAGGCTGCACCATGAGATTTACACAGTGTGAGAGATATGATAGCAAAATTTTTAATCACTCGTGATAGTTACAAATACTCACGTCATAGTGTAATTTACGGCATTCCTGCGTTCGTGCAGTAGAGTAAAACAAACGGAGAAAGCAGAGGCACATTAACTAACACGATATTTGCATGGAAATTATGTATTCGCACTACGGTCGAATGTTTTTATTCTCCCATGAGCCATATAGTTCTATTTTTTCTTTGAGTTCATTTTTGTTTTCCATTTTTCAATCAAGGCTTAATTTTAACGACTGATAGTAAACCGATTTTTTGCCAGCATTTCCTATGTACGATCGAGGTTGGCCTTGATTGATTCGAAAGTCATGCCTCAAACGCTAATCTCAAAAAGTTTAACGTGATTTCATCGCATTGTTTGGATCTTTCCTTGTAGCCTTGTAGCTATTGTATGGGGACCCTTTGAAAAATGTATTTAATTGAGTTCAATTTTGATAGTCGAAAAAACAGGATTCGCATTGAAATAAGATTATGTGTATATGAAATAGAAGTTTTTTTAAAGCTGGACAAATTGAAAAGAATATGAATCAAGTAAAAGGATATATGGTATATATATACGAACTTTACACACATGAATAACCTCTTACATCAGTATGTATATATATATTTTTTTATTTTACAATAAAAAATAACGTTATTTCTTACATTGTTAAAGCTGAAAAATATTTTGTAGTCTAAAAATGCAACCTTTCACTGATGTTATAGGTGAAAAAAAATTTTCTTTCTTTTCCAATTCCAAAATAAAGTAGAAAAATCAAGGGGTTCCCAACTCCGACATCACTCAATGACGATTAG
>JAAMPD010001839.1:0-19702 GCA_025266255.1 Trissolcus basalis | reverse complement strand
ATACGCTCGAAAAATTAGAAGCCTGAAAGTTTGATTAAACAACAACTGTACTTTTTAAATAAAATTTGTATAACATAAAACAAAATAATTCAAGTCCATTTTGTTTATAAAATTGAGTCAAGATTGGAGATCGATTTTCTTACTTCCACAAATACGAGGCACAATTAGTTTTTCACTATTGATTGCTGTGACATTCATACATTTTTTAGTTCTGTTTTACAAAATTATCTTAACCCTTTATAGGGCAACGAATTTAAATAAGTTAAATTTTTTCAAATCTATACATTAAACGAAAAATATTCGCACCACTTAAAAACAAATCCAAGTGATGATTTTTTGTCAAAAGTAATTTTTCTACGGATTTGCTTCTTTCTTTTTTAACTGTTCAGAATTCAATCCTCTAGAACAATTACGGACAGATTTTGAATAACTATTGATAAAAGAAAGTTATGAACAATAAAGTAAAAAAAAAACACGTTTTTTTGGCGTTTTGTAGCTTGATTTCACATTATTGTCCATAACTTTTGTTTGTCAATAGTTATTAAAAATCTGTCCGTAATTTATCTAGTCCTTTAAATAACGAACAAAATGGCGCCAATAACAATAAAATTACTCGTAATTTGAGGTCTCAGTACCTTTTCGAAAATGGGTGTTTTTGAAAATTTGTCTGTCAATAACTCATAAACAATTGATTTGTTTCTGGGTTTAATAAAGATTATTAATTAGGGGACTGAACTCTACTAATCACTAAAAAATCAAGGCAATTTCACTGAAATTGACGAAAACTGCCATTTTTTTGGAGAAGTCCCCTTAATTCGCTATATAAAACTAACTTTTTTATTTTCAATTTTCATCCTTTGAAACTTTTATTGAAACTGTTGAATCTTAACTTGAGATTGATGTTTTCTGTAATTCAAAAAGGGAGCACTTTCTAAACATGGATGTCAAAAAACTCTAACGCAACATCGTGCAAACATTTAAATACAAATAATTTGAATACAGAGTGGCATATTTACATTTAGATGCGCTTTGCTATAAAAATGTATAACCCGCGAACTTAATAATGCACATTGTTAACAAAATTATTTTTTCACTTCATTTGAATAATTTCGGCTTTAAAAAACTGTTCGAACTAGTTTTCTATTTTACTCAAAGATATCCCCCGACCGAGTGACACAACAACAAAATCTTCCAATTGTCTACAAAAATTGTATCACTCGACAAATTAAATTTCAAACGAAGTGCATTAAAGTGTACAACCGAAAAGAAGCGCAGTCAAAAGAAGCCGTTTCGATATGCAAAAAGTGTACGCTACACATTTTATCTTATTTTTCCATTACACACGACTTGACTGCTCAAAGAACTGCAAACGTATTTTCGAGCGATGCTTCCTGACAACGAAGAATTGTGAAAATTAAATACATGATCCATCATTTCGTGTGGGAATTAAACATTTATAATTTACAAGATACATCGAAAATTCCATCTACTCGATCCAATTTCCCAAACATTAAGCTAAACGCAAAAAAACACGTTGGAAGGAACAAAAGAACTCTGACAGAGAAAGAGCAAGTCAGAGAAAAAGCAAGATAGAAAAAAAAAAGACAGAGAAAGAGCAAGACAGGGATGGAACGAGGAAAAAATGAGACGCGAAGATTTGAATTGTTTTGCGTCTAAGAGAAATGCAGATAACGTCGTTTTAGTGTCGCAATGTGTTGCGCAGTGGACATGGACCCTAAAGGCTCGCGTATCCTCCTGTGGATAGGAAGTGCATTTACGACTGCGAGAAGAGATGTTGGTCGCAAAACTAGGAGTAACGGGGCTCGTTGGAGATCCGTCGCGTTAAATAATGCAGGCTTCTTACCGCACTAATATTTCAAAGGAGCTGGAACATCTGCTTGGTATATGGGGCGCAAGCTTCGCATTTATGTATGAACGGCAAAGCCGCTTCTCGAATGAAGCTGTCGCAAAGGGACAAACTAGAAGTGGTCGCTCGTGTCTACAATGAGAACAGCCTTCGTGAGTCAGCAAACTGCATGGACATATACATACCCTAATCGTATCATCCAACTAGTCCCCTTGTTCCTATTATGGGACCCATTAAAATAACTACCTATTAACAGATACCCTTTGCCAATCGTCAGATTAACCATTATCATAATTCATGTTTCAGTACTCAATTGAGTCAGAGATTTCAGTTTTCAACAGTACCGAAAACTCGCACATTTCTAGATGGCGTTATGTTAGACGGATGAAAATTACTTCTTGCGATGTTTTCTTCAACACTATTCATTTCTACTTTGGAATGTAAGTTAAGCTGAAATGCACACTTTGTTTTTTGGTGAATGCAGTCATCGCTTTTTGTGTGAAATTCAATTTTACGACTATATATTTTTGAATTAAAGCTATACAGAAATGCATCAGTTCTGAATTGTAAATTTTGTATGCACATTTCTGTAACTTTTCTCTTTCAAGCGGTGAAATAATTGTTTTAGAAATAATTTGATGACGAATAGTTACTTGATTTTCGTTTTGTCTAAGCCAACTTTCTATGAAAGATTCACTAGACTTATGTTCGATGTAACAGAGCTCTTTGATGCCGGGAAGTTGATTGTCTCAGGTTTTAATTAAAAACATATCTCTCAGTGCAATAAGGTTTCTCGACTTCAAAGTGTGCTAGCCAATTAACTAATTTAATTAGTTATTTAACGCTAAATGAAAGTCACTGGGGAGCTATACATTTTGCACAAGGCAAAGAATATCAGGAATGCGGCGGGATTTCATTATAAAGTGAAATAAAACACGTTCGACTTAGCGCCGTATTTTTGGGAGTGCGCGCGGACGGGAGAGAGTCAACTCAAACCGGAAGTTGGCAATTAAATTAGTTGCCGAACGGGCTCTGGTCTTGATCGGGGGCCCGGCTTTCGCAACTGTGTCTCTCGTTAACAAAGCAATCCCCCGCGGTGTTATCTCTCGCTGGGAAAAGTTGGATTGCAGGCGTTAACAAAATGCGCACGTCTCGCGAGCGGGGGGGGGCGCAGCCGCGGATCCGTTGATTCGCGCAAAATTCGATTTGGCATTACTGTTTAATGGATTCCGAAGACAAGAATTTTCTTATTTTACGTATATGATTGTGTGCCGCGCTCTGCCAAACGTACTTGGCGTACTTCCCCGAGTTCGCGACGCAAAGACACATTCGAAGGGAATTGAACTACCAATTGCGAAATCAAATAACTTGGCAAGCTCGCCGTGCATTTCCGATGTCGATTCCGCGATTGGCCGCCTTTTACGCCCGTCGTATATATTTCGTTGATGTAAAGTTCGTGTCACGTGTTTGATTGCACCGAATTTTCCATGCTTATCTTACGCGCCGCCACCGAGTGTCAGGATGAAGCATGCAGTGCATTACTTTCGCTTGGCTTCCACTTCCGTTTTTTACCCCTTCGTTCCCGTGAGTGTCGCACGCTCGCTACACCGCTCGCTTTCGTGGAAAAAAAAATTACGCCGCGCATTATTTTTCCGCACTGCGAAATGTGCACGGATCGTTTGATAAAACCCGCCCACGTGCTCGCGAGAACACGCGACAACGAAATTGAATAAGACGCGCGAATTCAGTGACAAGCCGTGTTGCTGAGATTTTTGCGCTCGGTACCCGGGCAAAAAATTGTTTGCCAACCACGCCAACGGATTGCGGCGACGTTACGGAAGACAAACTGATTTCGTCGTGATTTGCGAGTGCAACTTTTAGAGAAAATTCGACGTGTTTTTCTCAACAAAATCCTTAATTTTGGAAGTGAATTATATTCCAAGTAGTACGAACCAGTTTTTGGTTCAACGCACTGCTTCAAATAGATAAAATGTATATTAACTGAAAATGATTTTAGAAAATTCAGTTTGAGCAAAACTTTTTAAAATTCGTTATATCTTCATTTTAATATTCAAATGCATTTTAAGTAGAACGAACATTTTTTAGTTCAACGTGTGGTACTTGAGATGAATAAAAATTTTGAAAAAATTTGATTTCATGGAAAATGATTGATGAAAATATTAAAAAAAAACGAATAAGAAGATGCTTGTTAATTATTCCGCTAGTTTAATATATGCAAAGGCTCTGAGGTCAGTTATACGGTCTAGAGGCAAAAAGTTTTATATTGTATTTACGTTTTCTTTGACGTTGGGAGCTGCTTTTTGGAGTGTAAATTCTGAGCGAAACGCTAATGACTCCCTCGCGGAAACACCTGTGCGCCATTCTTCCTGGATCGCCACGCACTATCATTCTAGTTGGCATATTGCTAGCGGGTGAATGCACGCTGATGAAAAAGTGGTCTAAGATCGACAAAAAGTTGTTGCAAGTGCATCGCAAGAAAGTCACCGGTTTTTGTTGATTCAAGCTTGATATATTAATAATAATAATACTCATACCAAGAGCGCCCGGCTGTGCAAATATACACGAGGGGAGAAGTACTTGGGCTCTCGGTGAAAACGTGGCGCGCAGTTGTGAATGCAATATCGTGGTCCATTAATATCCGTAGAAGGATGACGGCATATTACTTCAATGCTTACTCCGGATCTGTATTGTATTTTTTTTCTATTTCTTTCATTTTTTACTTAACAAAGTTCTTGGTTTGTGTCGTTAACTTTGTGGCGTTAATTTCAAAGTTTTAAATATTCATAAGAACGAAATTTAAACAAGTTTTTTTTTGAAGAATCAAAAATTAAAAACGTATTCTTCTAATTTTATGCATTTGAAAATTTATTTGATTGGTACAGAAAAAAAGGAAAATAAAAATGCAAGCTGGTGATGCCGAAGACACGCAAAATCAGTTGGCGCAAATTTCCGATAAGAATCCAGTGTCATTGTTGAATGGAGAACAAGAAAAATAAAATTACAGTCAGTTCGTAAACAGCTACGGATCGTACTAAGCACTTGGCATTGGTAATGGCTGGCGTTTAAATGGACTATCATTTATTTAAATTGGAAGTCGCTGCGTGAAAGGGAGATGGAAAGAGAAGCAAATACGTAAGGCAGATAAAGGGCGGACACACCAGTTCTCGAAGGTCTGTTTGGAAAGAAAAATGAGATGAAAATAGAGAACAAAATACGCTAATGCGTTGTAATGACAGCAAAGAAAACAGTATTTTAATATTGTACTTCATTTGCGCAAACGCGAGCATTACGTTCTTTGTGTACCTTACTTCACCATGCTATTTCTGCTAATCTCAATTAAGTCAATTCGGTTGTTATTAATCTTTAATTACATTTTCAATTTTTTTTCATTCAACTCTCTTTCTGTATCTAAAATGTAAAAAATTTAATTAAAAAGAAATGGAAAAACAAAGAATTTGTAATTGAAATTAAAAAGAACAATTTGATTAATTCAAGATCGAATAAATGGCAAAAAAAATCGCGATGAAGATTGTCGAAATCGACAAAACTTTCACGCGATATTGGTCGGTTCATTTTGCGGTAACTTGCACACAAGTTTACACTTTATTTTCGCAAAGTTGGATCGCGCGAAAGTGCATTATCGGTACAATTTCAATGTCTCGCTAACCCATTTCTGGCCGTCTGGCAGTCAGCGCGATTCGAAACTGATATGGAGATGGAAGGCAGTGATGCTCTTTTTCTAGTTTCGAGATCGTGGCACTTTGCTCGCGCGTCCATTGGGAATAGGTAATGCATATTTTATGATCTCGCGACGTCTTGTTTCTCTCCCTCGGTGCATCTATCTTTTTCCATTATTTTGTCGACTGTTCTCTATTTATCGGGCTCTCCACGGTTCTTAAGATTTCTAACATCGCCGAGAAAAGTCACGTATAGCAGACGAACGACCAAGACATAGTGACTGTGCCGTTTCGCGATGAGATTAAACTTGTCGGACTTCTGCTGTTCGATACGACGGAAAGAACGAAGTGGTAATCGCGGCGTCGATTCCAGCGACATCCTCTAACATCCTTACAGAACTGGAAAGTTGAAAAGAGTTCTTGTGCTACCAGTTGATACCGTCTGATATCTCATTTGATATTCAGACTCTTACGTTCCATTCCTTGGCGCGCTCGTATCGTTCCTTTTTTTCTCTAAACATCAGCTCGTCAAGACTTTTCAACGGATTATCGAGGGTACAATGTTTGCGAACATTCGGACCTCGCTTTTGTGAATCGTCATCGAGCTTTTGCTGTTACGTGAATTCCAAAATGGCATGCTTTCAATTCGTTCGCTTTTTATTCCGACTAAATATTATTCAACCGTTTAAATCGATAGTGAACAAAAAACTGGTTAATATATAGAAATACTAAGATAAAATAGATTCGTTTCTGCGAAAGATCAAGATAGGAGATCGAAATAATAAAAGAATCGTGGATTGGCGATCTTGTATACTGAATGAATTTCAACTTAAACGGTCTGAATTTTATAAATAAATATATTTCAAGAAGTTGCGAGACGAAGGGTGTTGAAGAATTTTATCAATTTCCCCTTGCCTTTATATCATTCTATTAAGAGATTTGTTAGACTAAAAGATTTCTAGAAAAAGATTTTCCTGTGCTGCTGCTAACGTTCCCTGAGTTATGTGTAAAACTAGAAAGCTCAGTAAGAGATATTTGATCTCAGACATGCGTTCCAACAATTCTATCAGTTTCACTTTGAAACGACAGGAAATTCCAGACAGCACATTTTTAAAATAAAAGAAAACCTTATAATTACAACTTTTTATTTCAATTTATAAAATCACTAAACTGGATCTTTTGTAGAAAGAATGTACCAGACAAGTGATTGCAAGTTGGCCAGTTTATAATAACACCATTCATTGTTCTTTGGAATAACGATTTTTGCAATACACGTACTTAGTAATCAATAAAAATATCATGATCCATTTTGAGATTCCATTATGTTGAACTTGCATTATGTTAGAATATTGTAATTAAGTCGCGAGCAAAGCGTATATCGTCAGGTCGGGGTTAATCGTAGCAGCGTTCAAAAGGTCGTATTGTGCCGAAACTTTCTTCACGGATGCTCGGGTTCGAGCCGGAGACGATCACGCAAAGACCGTAGAGCAGAGGAGATGCCGAATCATTGTTATCTGCGGGGCTTTTGTGTTGTCAGGAGATTTCGTAAAATATTAAACTTGGCTGCACGGCGAGCGTGACCCCGCCCTTCTTCACTTACCTTGTTGGCGTAGTAATTATCTTCGTGCTTTCGCGGCTCCGGGATATTATCCACGCCGTTTTCGATTCTATACACGAAACTTCCTTACGCAAAGGTGCAATTGGCGCTGGAAGATTAATATCCTACGTTGCAATGCGCTCGCAAAGAATGGAGACTTCTGCCGTTTTCACCTCCTTTGTGTCATGGTCTTTACAACTATCTTTGACCCGATCAAAGACCCAACCACTAATGAGAGTGTTCTACAAATGCTCCCGCAGACGAATAAAAGGCGAACGAAAAGGAAATTGAGATAAAAGATTGGATGTAATCAACAAATTGTTTTGCCCTCTAGATGAATGACATTTTGTTTAATGCGCACCCCGTCTATAGTCTCTCCTGCGATTTGAAATTATCGTCCGAAGAACAAAGAGAGCATTCCGATTTTTCTCGTCAATGTAATGCAAACAACATTGTGTAGAAATGCTCTTGTGTAATTGAATTAATAAACAATGGCAGACTGTGCTCGGAAAATAGTGCCTTTGATTTTTTTTGTTCTTTCATTCGACTAATTGTAGCATCATGGAACGTTAAATCACAACTTCATTAGTTGACATTTATAATAAGTTGGTAATTGAAAAAAGCTCATCAACGAATACTGCATCACCGCTTTTTGTCCGATATATTGAAGCGAGGAAAACTTGTTAAGTTGACTTATTATACGTTAATAAATGAAAAAAAAGGAGTTTAAAAGAAACCGTATTTATGTTAGTTACATTTATATAATTTCAATTAATTTTAATTTACAATATTAATGAAGGGATCGAACTAAAATATACTTTGGTTCTGGGGATTATAAAAAATTTAAGAATGAATAAATTTTACAACAGAATCGATAATTTGATCGAATGAAAATAGAGTAATATCAGTAAAAGTTGGTGTGACCACCGATGATATCGGGATACATTTGTCCTGACTAATGCAACACGCAAAATCGATAATTCGCACAGTTAAGTGGACCAAACGTAAGCTGAGAAAATTATGTGCACAGCGGGATCTAATCTGGAGAGTCCAATGAAAAACACAGATCATGATTCCATGAAACGATGCCAATTGGCTGTACTTGTACAAATATTGAACCATAGTAGAACAAACTTAATATCTCACATCATTTACATTACCCATTCAATTAGGAACTCAATTACCAGTTCAAAGAAAACTGATTTATAATGCGATCGATTCATTAAATTTTAAACATCGTAGATAGAAAATGTTGGCTTCGAAATGTATATTTAAAATTTTTTCGTCGAAGTTGCATCGAAAATCAGTGGATGAATATTAAACCTTAAATATCTTTCGTTTTGTTATTTGTACACGTTATGCAGTAATGTGTAGTTAAAATGATTCGTCAAACAAAAATGATCCGCAAACATTTTCAGACCTGTGCGCTTTTGTCAATCGATCCCCCGTTTTAAATTGAACTGTCATTGGTACGAATCGTTTCAGAGCTCAACAAGCGAGCAAACAAGTTCGATTTATTCAGCTTACATTAATGATTTCAGAATGCCCCTTTGAATCACAACACATGTTTAGATTGCGTTTCAGTGTAACGATAGAAACGCGAGAGAGTTTAAAAAATCAAAATCTGGGGACAAACTTTCAGAACCATTATCGGTAATAACATTATAACAATGGTTCTCCGATTACAAGATTTAAGATACGCAGACAAGTCTTAAATATCATAATTTGAGAATAACTAACGAAGCTTTACTACAGACGGGAACGTTTTTTGAGCTATAAAAACGCGTTAAAGCCAGTTCGTGACGGTTCGTCGATTCTCTTGTTACATCAAGTTCCGATGTCTCTTTTATTCCGACCGAATTTTTCATCAGCGACAATTTGTTATCATCGATAACAAATTGTCGTTATCATCGGTCGTTGCGTCCATGTAAATAACCGATCGCTATTCCATGGTCTTCGTTATTCCAGCCCGACTGAATTATAAACTTATTCCAGACCAAATTATTCGGGTTTGAATATCAACTCGATGAAACATTAATCAAGAGATTGATTTTATATTTTCTCCATTTTATTTTTTCTACTAATCGTCAGATTTAAATAAGTCTTGGGCATGACATTGTTATAATTTAATAAGGACGAAGAAACCTCTCGGAGACTCTCGTGGCTTTTCTTTTGTTTGTTTGACGCGACTGACTATTCACTATTCTTACTACTGCGGTATGCTGATTTGACTCGAACAAGTCGGTATAATAACAGAACATAATTACTCGCTCTAAAATGACAAAATGCAAACGGGTCCGAAATTTCATACCGACTGAATGGATATGCGTAAAATTTGAATAACCGTCGAATGAAAGACAGCAGCATTTCAAAATCAATTTGTCTCTTAGTGAGAAAGGCGTGCCCATGGCCGTTCTTCGAGTTTTGCACTCGTCATTTCCTCCAATTTGGCTTGTAAATGCCGTCTGAATATATCTTCAACTTGCTTGGTAAGGTCAGGTACCTCGTTTCCTCGCGAGTTTGTGATATTGGCTAAGAAATAATTTCACTAACAGTTATTATTTCCAGTTCAACGTTTTATCCCATCAAAAAAGTCCATTTTTTTTCGTCAAATTCCAACTCGCAAACTGTATTTGGTACTGTGAAAATTGAGATTCCGCGAAATTCTATTTTTGAACTGTGCCGAAATTTTGAATCTGTATTGCAAATTGTTATCGGACAAATTGATTACAATGAGATTCAAACGACTTCCGCCAGTTAAAATCAAATGTATTTCAGTTGAGCTACATCATAAGTATCAACCGGAGGACCGTCCAATTTGATTACGCAACATTTCAGCTAAAAAGAGTTTATTTTCATGCAAAAAAGCGCAATCTCACTTGCATATTTAATTTCAGCTGCAGCCGTACGGAGTTGTAATTTCATGGCATAGAAGCGCAAGCTCGGAATAAACATTTCAGCCTCGTTACGTATTTGTATTTAATATGTTTTTAATTCATTCGGACTTTTTTTTTGTTTCCGAGGTGAATTCATCAATCATTTATTGCAGCTTTTTTAGCTCAACAATTGTCCGAATGAAGGAAAGAAATGCACTTGCATGAATGGCGAATGTATGTTGAAGAATAACGAGAACGATGCATCGCGAGGAATTTCGACAGTTATGGATTTGCAAGCACTGATGTGAGGCATGAATGGTATCTGCAGAGTTTGCCTGACACCAGTCGGCATGTCTTTACTGACGGTTGATTTGAGCAATGCGTTATACCATTTATTGAATCATATTCTTCACTCTGTTTTGCATATGTTTGTTCATACAAAGTTGAAATTATTCCCAAGCAAATTATTCCTCTTGCATTGACTTTTAACTTCGTTTACATGTCAAATCCTATAAAATGACTCGAAAAAATTGGTCTGAATAAATAATAAATGTTCAGAAAATCCAGGATTGACAATATTTTATCTCACGAAATGTTTTTTTATCAATACGGTAAACAAATAACCAAGAGGCGTTCTAAAATCTTTTTGCTGTCAAACATTTTGAACAAAATGTTCTCATGTTTCTGCGACTTTCGTTTGTTTTGAAATTTCAATATCAAACATTTTCCAATTTCGTATAAAAATATATTCTGCTGTAGAACTAAACTTGCATGGAATTCTTCCCGGAGTACAATTTTTCTCCAAAATTTTTTTTCATCTTTTTATTTTCTTTTTTGATAAATGCATTTCAAAGGTTCCTGACGTTCAATCCAAATTCATCTGTTTAATTGAATTTTCGTAGAGCCCCTCGACCTCAACCACTCGCAGAATTAATTCAGCTTGCGTGATCGCAGTTCGATTATTTTATGCAAAGCATTATTGGACTTCCAAGCAACAGCGTGTTCCTCATTAAGATAACGAAAAAAGATCCGATCAGCCGTGCGTCTGAGTTCAATTAGAGAATCTAAGATGAAATTTCGAACATGAAATTTCATTGCGATATCAAAACTTGTATTCTATGGCACTGTGTTCACTTAACTCTCTTATTCGTAATACGAACTCCTCGAGATTGGATATTTCAATGAATTGATTTTCAATCTGATATAGCATATATGTCATTGCACTCCAATGATTTTCATTGGAAATAATTATCTTAGTGTAATTATACTGGATTGTCTCTGTGTGATATGAAAAAATGTAAATTATGACAAAAACTTTTTAGTCAAAGTAAATGAACTTTTTTCTAAAATATGAAATAATTTCTAAAAACATTTTCGTAATTATGTCAAAAATGTTGTAAAGACATGCATTCGTTGCCTTTGCCACTGTTCCTTGTAAAAAAGTTCTTTGTGGTGAAGAACCACTAAAGCGCTTTTTATTTGACGAATTTTCAAGTGAAACGTAACTGACCACAAAGGAAAATCATATACAAATGTGTATGGTAGTCACCAAACAGAAAAATTCAGAAGAAATCACATTTTAATGTCTCGACTTCTGTCCAAGAAACACAACTTTCGAATATCTTGACGTCGTAAAAATTGGATTTGTAACAAAGCGACGTTAAATGACAGAACATTAAAAAAAAGCGAAAAATTCGAAACAGAAGAAATTTAATTTTCTATTTTCTCGAATATTAATAGGAAAAAAAACTCAATTCATTCTTTTGCTTTTAATTTCATATCATTTTTCTGTCAGAAAAAAAAAACACAAATTAAATTTATTCCATGAATTTCAGAACATTATTAATGAAAAAAAATACTTGAATTTGCCCTATTCAATATTAATTTGTAACTAACGTTTGTTCTCTTGTCACCATCGTTTTTATGAGAACATTTCAAGGATATTTCAAGGGTCGTATCATAAGACGGCCCGGCGCCAGAGAGACGCGTCGTGGATCAAACGACAGAGTGGCGCGTGTTTAGCCCCAAGTCTACTATCGTTGACCGCCCCATCGTTTCGTTTTTATAGAAGAGTCGATATTTGAAAAACCGCTCCAACTGCGAGATCTCCCCATCCAAACAGTCAAATAATTTCAGAGAAAACATATTCTCTCCTGGAAAAATCATACCTCGGCAAGTATGTTTTTGCATGCGTAAACAATACCGCCGCAGTAATGGAGCATGAAAATAACAATCGAATTAACTCGGATTTCAAAATACCTAGAGAAAAAAGTAAACAGATACAACCGTGAGGTGTTTTTCTTCTAAGGTGAAGGTCCTCTGTGAAACGTATTTTCAAGATTAACTAAAAATATTCATACTAAACGATTGTATATTTAATAAATTTCAATTTATTTTTTAAATTGGAGAAGAGATTGATAATTTTATGATAACGTTTAATAGAATGCAATAGAAAAAGACAAACATATGAGAGGTACAGTTTTTGATTTCTATCATCACTTATAAATAAGATTCAGAAACAGAAAAATATATATTACATTAGAAAATGAAACCAAGAAACTATCTGAATAAAAAAAATGTACCTCAACGGCCATTTTAGACCAATTTTTACACACTTATCAGATGACTTTATTGTAGAAAAGAGAATCAGTGCAGACATTGTGAAGTGTGGCAACGTAGTAAGCTGTCATTCAAAATATGAAATCGTATGACAATGACACGATTTCAAGTCAAATCTTTTTTGATTTGGAAACGAATTTTCTTTTCAATCGGCCAACAGTTGCATGCACTAATTTTTGAACTCACTATTGTTTACGCGGTTAGAGGTCTTGACGGTTTCGACGTTGCCACATTTTAGGTTAGTGAACATCACAATCACGATGAAAATTGATTTGTATAAACACAAAACTTTTTTTTTTCTTTTTGAAAATGTATTTTTTTTAAACATTATTTTCGGTATTTTTCTTTTGAATATTAATTAATTTTTTATAAAGTTTGCAAGACATATTTATCGTAAAAATGTATTCGATTTTCATATGAGTTATTTTGAATCTTTTGTCTTTCATGACATTTTTTATATTGAAATTTTTGGAACAAAATTTAACGTTTTGTTAAATTAAATTTGTTAAACTAAATTTGTTTTTAACGTAATATAGAATTTCATATATTCATATAGTTCTAAATTTTTTAAGTTTTTTCTCGTAGTTTGAATAAAAATGTTATATATTGATTCAAGACGTTTTTCACATTGAAATTGTAACTTTAATTGACACACACAAATTGAGATATACTTTAAGGTGCATTTTGTAAATATTGTTTATACCAGCACAGTCGAAATAACACGAAATAGTAATTTCACACTAATGGTGTAATTTCTTGTACCATTAGATTAAAAGCTGTCCGACGTCAATGTCGCAACAGAAAGTTCAAAGACATTCCTGCGCTTTTTCATTTGATGAGTAAGACGCGCGTGCAATACAAAAGGAGAAACAGGAAGGAAAAACGAGAGGGCCCAAGAAAACGAGGCAATTGGAAAGAAAGTCAAAGCGCACCGAAAGCTCGGGGATATACGAGTCGGAGGGCAGTAAATCCAAGATTTGTATAATATCAGTGGTGTGTGACTAACGCGATAGTTTCGCGGAGAAACATGCCCGGCGACGACCAAACGCCACGCCTCGGTCAATAAAACTTTCTCGCTATCGAATTTCTGCACCGAGGAAAAATAAAAGGCTGCTCCAGCACAGCAGAGAGTGAGAGCACAGTTCCAAATAATTGCGCGGCGTAAAAAAATGTTGGCATTTTTTTCGCGAATTTGTACACCGAACATATTCTCGCCGGGCAATTTCTACGGCGAAACGGCAGCGCAGCTGGAAAATATTGTTGGATTACGGAATTGTGCATGTGGATTTTCGCCGAGGTTGGAGATAAATCAACGAATGATTCAATTGCGGTTACTTTTGTGTAGCTGCGGGTCAAATGACGTTCGCAGATGAGCGACCGAGAGGGCTCGTAAACTGCAACGAAAGCGCCAGTAACTTTTTGTCGCTCTCGTTTTGTTTTGGTTTTTTATTTCGTTCTCTTTTCTTTTCTCTGTTATTTTTCCTTAACATGTTTGGGCGTTTCTGTTTTTTGCAACGAACAACAAGTGAAAGGAGAGAAGACATAAAAAAGTGCAGCCCCCACGTGATCGGCGGAAAGCGAGAGACGACGAGTTACGATTGTAAAACGCGCGGTAGAAAAATATATCGGGGAAACAATAAAGGCTCGCCGATCACTTCTGTGGTTCTTTGTAAGCTCCGCGCGTGCTGAGCTGCTCGACTCTTCGACCACTTCTATTATTCAGCTATTATTACGGCCAAGACAACCGGGACCAAATACGTCTTGCGTTCCCGTTGCGAGCTCATTGTGCGTGAAACCATTGTTCCATTGCACGTGCCGCACCTTTGTTGAGGTTAAGGTGCTTTGGACCAAGCCAGGAAATCTGCGCCCGACTCTGCGCACAATATAATTCGCCAGTTTTTGTAGCGCATTTTTGCTCAGACTGCCAACTTTCTTATTTCTATTACTGCGGTACCTTTTTTTCTCTCCATGCCCTTCTCCCTCTCTCTCTCTTTCTCTCGCACACACATCTCGGATCTTTTTTTGCCCTTGTTTCCGCAATGAAACGTAAGAGTAGAAGAGGTCTTTTAACATTTAACAAAATGTAACTAAGCTTACGCAAACGTTCGCTCTGCGAACAATGATATTAAAAATTCCTTTTGTGAGACTCTTAATTCGCAAAGTAGCGTCGGCGGAGAAGAAAGCCCTTCGATGCTAACCAATGAAACTTTTCATGCAACATTTATTGCGGACGATGCGGTGTTTGATTATGTTTGTTGAGGGACCAAAGCCGGGAATTAATGTCAGGTTCAGGCCAGTCGGGATAAAAATGAAGATTCTCAAACTGATGAATGGACGTTTAATTTAAACAGTGATTATCGACAGGGAAGGTTGGCTCGCGGGTTTTGAAACTGATTGACAAGCGCTTCATTAAATTGTTTTAAATGAACTCGATTTAAGGGACGGATTTGAACTTTTCGATTGAAATAAAAATTGACTTTGAGTATTAAAGTCGCATTTATAACTTCAATGTTTGCGAATTTACAACAAAAAATGGTTTTCACAATTACCATCAATCAAGTTGGGAACCAATTTTTCAGCCACAGAAATGGCATTTTGCATTCGAAAAGTGTTTGCAAGTGCGCGTGAAAGATTGATTAAGCAAAAGCTCCTGATGAAGTCGTCGACGAATCCGAAAGAGAATTACATTTTCGTTTCAAATATCGCAGCCTGGTTCTGACGCTGCGATAAGCGTAAATCATTAGCACCGATGCTGCTAATTATGAAATAACAAGCGTTGTGTCGCATCGAGAATCGCGTGCAAAACGAACGCATGGCTGTTTATGGAGTAAGTGCTTCGCGTATTCTCTCCTTGCACATTCGAATGCTGTGTCGTGAGCCTGCAAAGAGCTTTTAAATAAGGATTAATGCAATAACTGCTCGGAACGTGAGAAACACAGCAACATTAAATCACGATAAGAGCCTTTTGCTCATTTTTTCTAATTAAATTTTCTTTGTGAATTCGTTTCACTTTGTCATTTCATTGTGCAATATTCCATTTAACAATTATCAAAACCGCCGTTCAGTTTAAAAACTCGATTCTGATTTCAAATGAATAACGATTCTATACATTTTCCAATAATTTATAAATACTGTTTTATAAATGACGTAAAAATATATAATTTCAATAACAATTTTGAATTAATTGATGTCACCTTCTGTTTTTATGTAAAAATCAATTGTATGGCACACCGATAGATTTTTTGTCAGTTTCGATGGTAGGGTGATTGTAATTTCGTCTTATGAGCACACAAACACCGAATTTGTCCAAAGTAAACGCGTTCCTGAGTGGAAGTAAAAAACAAGTATAGTGAAAAGTGCCAATGTCTTTGATGTTACTGATTCAGTTTGCAGGAAAGTTTCCTCGGACACAAAGTCTGGCTGTTTTCACGTGACTTAGCGTGTTTGCGTTGCAGTACAACTGGCGTATGAGCGCGCACCGTCGTAATCAGCTTTCCGTCGCAACTTTTTCGTTGGATTTTTATGAAAAATTAAAAATCCGCTAGGAGAGTTTCGGCAAGAACGAGGCATCCTTGACGATGGCACGGAACATTGCACGCAACTCGAGTTACACAAAGGGTCATAGTGAATCGAGCAGCTCTCAATCCTTAATTCATCGCTCGTCGAGAAAGTTTCGAGCAGCCGCGTGTCTCATGGCAATAGGTATTATATACCCAGGGTTCCGTAAGATTAGAACTTTGTGAGTCAAATTTATCGAGCTGTACAGTATCTTTGTGCCGCGCAAACGCAGACGCGGGGAGGACTGATGGCAAATCCCTAAAATAATGCCGCGAAACGCTTTAATTCATTATATTGGCCGCTGGAGTAATACCGACACCGTCGGATTTAATCGCATAAAATACATTTGAAATTACTTCATTAAGAAGATAATAAATTTAACGCAGGAGACGCGAGATTGAGCCACTGTTTTATTGCAATTAACCGCCGTGCACTTTTGGGCTCTTTATTGCTTATTTCTAGGGTGCTCCTGCAGACCCAAAGACGCCATTGATTCTGTGCTCGCAATCATTCATAAGCTTTCGTGGCGCTTTTTCAATTCAATGATTATCATCACATTTTCAAATCAATGCTTTCAATATGATTCTCATTTATTTTTCACGTTTTCATCTGTTCTCTTGATTTTTATTTTTTGACCACTTGACCCCAAGTGTTAATTATAATTCGAACAAAAAAAAATTGGAACAAAAATTTGATTCATTAATTTTGTTGTTATTTTTAGGTACAGAGCACAATTGCCTTTGAGATGGATGTTGAAAAATTAACAGACACATTTTCGAATGGGAACTCGACTTTGCAGCGTCACAAAGCAGCGGATAATGCTTGGAAGCGCGGAACAATAGAAACATTTATTTTTAAAGTGAGATTGGTGTCGCGGCGTAAACAAGAAATTTCGGGCAACAAGGTCGCCAAAAATAGAGTAGGATGTGGGAACTAGATGGAGCCGCGCAAGTAAAATGATAAACACCCGGGTGGCATGGCCCTAACAAGCCCTCTCGAGAGGCGAGTTCCAGTTTTTAATTGCTTTGCGAAATTCCAACGGTTCTCATCTCTGCGTACATTCTTTTCCTCGTTCGCTCTTCTTTCTCGATGCCGCCGCGAACGCAAGATCTACAACACGTGGAGCCCGCTCGTCTTCCTGCTATTTCTTCCCAACCCTGTTTGTTTAACTGGCCCTCTTGGCTCTTCGCTCTTCCATTCCGTCTGTTTTCTCACATACTTTCTTCCCCGTTCCTGCGACCGCCCTCGCCTTCGACTGCTGCACCAAGATTTATCGTATCATTGTTTAGTCCCGTAAGTCGTAAGCTCTGTCTCCGAACGATTGTTACCTGTTCGGGGGATGTACAGAGTGTTCCATAATTTTACCCTTTCAAGCTTCCGAATTTACTGCCTAGGTAACGTATGCTATGTTTAATGGGACTAATCAAACACTTTCCCTCGGTCTTGAAAAAAAGAAATTTTTCACGGCACACATTGAACAGAATCAATTCAAAATTAGAGTGCATGCTTTCATTTATATTTTCATGATGAACTTTTTATTTTTAATTTACATTCGAATGTTCTAAAATATATGCTCTAAAAGTCAACTTTTCTTTTTTACAGACATGGAAAAAATTATTTTCGTTTTTGTATTGTATGCTTGAAAAAATTATGCCAGAAACAAAAGAGCAATTCATAAACGCTGCATCGGGGCTTCTTGTATCGACCATTTTCGGATAAAGAAAAGTTCATCTACAAAATTCGGGCTTAAAAAAGCAGTCCGAATGAAGTTTTGTTAGTTAATAGTTTGAACGACTTGCGAATTATCTTCATCATGCAGACATGGCTGGTTCTCTGAAATTAATAAGTAATTGAATTTAAGAAGAGGCTTCGACGAATTGAAAAAGTTCTATTCACGGCAGCACCTACTGCCCCGGCGTATCCACTAATGGAATCTAATTATTCGGGCGAAAGAAAACTTGAAAATATTTCGTTTAGACACAGAGATGTGAAGCATCGCTTTTTTTTTATTCACTTGTACTTAAATTTTCCCAAATTGATGAAAAGTTGTTGTGAAGTGCTCCTGTTACTTACCGACGCGATTAATGAAAAAACGATGATTAAAGCATCAGCCCCAATTAAAACAATTTATTCAGCTCCGCTCAAGTACGCTCTGATAAATTTCAACATAAAATAAAATGTCTTATTTTTAATATCTTTTAACACTTTAAACAAAAATTTTTATAACTTTTTTAAATGTTTATAAAAAGAAGAAACACGTGACGAAATAAGAATTGTCGATTTCGTTGAAGTTGTTTCATAAAAATAAGATTGAGAATTCACGTCAGCTTGTAACAAGCAAACTTTAAGTTTCATGATTATGCAACACATCTTGTGACCCTTATGCCCCCTTCTCACCCTGACACCGACGATTTCGATGCATAAATTAGACAGTCGAGCTATATTTGTTTGTCATGAACAATCGCAACTCGTGAAGCGACAAGAGACGGCACAACCATAGAAAGAGAACCAGACAATATGAAGTGACGATATTCGGCGTCTATATGACGACGTTAATTCCATGTGCGAAAGCAGTGCACTCGAGGCGCGACGCAAGTGTTATACAACAACGTTGCTTTGAAGCTGTTTAAGATGGAATATGCAAATAACACTTATCGTTGTGTTATATATTATGCGCGACCGATTCGTGTCTTTAGAGCGATTATTATGCAATGCACCTGACGAATATCAGATGAAACGACGATTCCGAACGATTATATACCAGCAAGGAAATAAAAATTGTGACCTGGAAATGAGATTTGTGACTTTTATCAATTTGCAACAAAGTAGCAATTATGAAAGTCGTGACAAACTGTATTTGCAAAACGCAAAAAATACAACCGGAACTCGATTGAAAAAACATGCGAGCGCGGCTAACGTACTGTGCAAAATGGAATCATAATCATACCATGATCGCAATTCATCATTAGGTGAAAATTTTATGAAAAATATTCGGACCCGTAGCTGCTGCGCGATATGATTTATTCGATTAGTTATCGCGTTGTTGCGAGTATATGTATTTATGCAAAGACTATTCATCATTCACCATATTCCATTCAAAAGTTCTCTGTCCTCTTTGTTTTCTTCGAGTCGTGATTAAAATTTTTCCCTAATGAAAAAAAAAAAATTGTTTTATTTACTTTCACTCTCATGTTATAACAATATTTTAATTAAAGTATGATGTTAAATCAACATTGGATAAAAAATCTTTTTACTATTTCGATTGAAAAATTGATCAACGAATCTCATTAGAACGTGCAGGTTGCATTAAAATTAAAATCCCAATAAATTCAGTAAAACTGAAAAGTATGGCCGAGTATGAAAAAAAAATTCTTAAACATCAAAACATATAATGCTGTGATATAAAAATTGACTTTGGTCAAGTACAAATTCTAAGTCGAGTCATATAAACCGATATTATCGTAACTAATAATGATGCTCATCAATT
>JAAMPD010001838.1:0-19703 GCA_025266255.1 Trissolcus basalis | reverse complement strand
ATGAGATATACAATTAGTGACCAATTTATTTTGTTAATAATTCATTTTATAGATTCTGCAATAAATCATTTTATTTAATATTATATATTATATTGCAACAATGTTATAGATTAATCAACACTAAAAGAATAAAAAAAGTAATTTAATAATTTCATAAAATTTCGATGACAGAAAGTCACTAATATGTTCATGATCAACAACTCAGACATTCACCATACTCTAAGAAATTGTTGCACGAAGTATCAATTTTTAACAATTATGAACAAATTAAAATAATTAATTCGAACAATGTTTTTTAAAAATAAATAACATCAGAAATGTCTTATTTTAATTCACTTATTAATCTCTATTTTTTGTGTTTTTTAGGGGATCAGAAACAACTGCGTGCTACTAAGATCGAGTACAATCAGCAGACATTCTCTATGTATAATGCCAATCATGCGGTGGTTCCAACATTACCTTCCTGAAATTGATGGCGTCATCATCGTATAAAAAAAAAAAACTTAGAGCATAATTGTACATAGTTATCAGTTAGTGAATGTTTGTGACTATAAAACATTTTAAGTTGAATAATAAAAAACACGATTTTTTAAATTGTTTTCTTTCCTCATTTGTAACTATAGAACCTTTTCATTATAAAATCTAATATGTTTGAATATATACAATATTTTATACCAGTAAAATAAAAAAAATGAAAACTGTCAATATTCACTAGTTAAATTATAATAATAATAACAATTTAAATAACAAAAAAAAATAATTTTATAAAGTGCTTCATTTCAATAGAATAAATCCATGGAAAATTCATACGGTATTTGTGCTTCCATTGACATACCTATTAAGTAAAAACCTGAATTCATCAAGTAAAGGTTATCAGTATAATTGAAAATCATTTAAATTGATTGTTCTCAATTATCATGACCATATATTACATGCACACAAGAAAATAAAAATAACATGTTAAAATTAAATGAAAAAACATATTTTTTTCTCATATTAAATTTGATGAATGTGACAACATTTAGTATTGAATTATTGACTATTCAAAATAATAAAAACAAGTTCGATAATTTGTTGTTTGTTCAGTAACTATCAAGTATTACCAAGAGTTAAAAGTGTTTACAGTAAAGTGTCATTTTTATTATTAAAAAAAGATAGAAATTTTAATTTTTCATATGAAATGTAGTTTATTTTAATTAGAATCTTTTTCATGGACACTAGAAATCTCGAGTGACTTGCGATCAACGTTCAACTTGAAAAAGACTAGAAACAACGATGAGACTCTTCCAGGATTCTTAAAAGCTGTCCGGAAAGGGTCCTCCGCTGCGGCTGAAGCGGGTTGAGGACAAAGTCGAAAAGCAAGGATGGGGTAAATTTTAACCATGATTTCCATTCGCCAGCCATCCATCTTGTTTGAGACTGGAAACTGACAGGTAGACGTAGATCCGAGTGCTGCCGACATAGTAAGTCTTGTGTGAGTATATGTGTGTACATAACATGCAAGACATACACGAATGTTTTAATTAAAAATATCTTACATTTTTCGTAACCCTTTTCTTCGGGCTATTTCAAACCTTTTTTAGACTTTGTTTATTCATTTGTAAAAGAGTGAAAATATTATTTTAAAATTATTTATTTCAAGACAAGCATTTTATTTTTCATTAGTAAATATGTGTGAAGTATGTTTCAAATAAATTGAATCTGCATTCGAATGTTATGACCATTCTTTATAAAGTGCCTATTTTGGACCTTATTGTGCGAGGTCACGTCGAAATTCTTAGCACGGTTCAATGTTTGCAGTTAAAATGTAGAAAAATTGAAATGGCTGAAGCGAAGAATGAATAAAGATCAGCGAGGTGTGAGGACCGTGAATCGAGAAGACGAAAGTTAGCATCAGAAGAGCGAAGGGAGTGACGCGTGCATAGCACTGATATTAGGTAGAAACGCATGAACTTTGATATATTCGAGGGGCCCTGAAGGCGCCATGTTGCGGCAAGTATCCGAACTATACGTGACCTGCAACCTTTGCTATGATATCGACGTTGTAAAAATACGAATTTTCGTTCGCGACAGTTCGACTTTCAGATCATTCTTTTCTGTCAACAATTTGTTACAACTGTCTGAAAAATCGCATCAATTCCGCCAAAATGCACGACTATAATTTCGTCCTTGTATATCATTTGATTCAAGTAGAGATCCATCTTTGGACGAAAACATTCATTAAGTTTCGTTTGAGGCAGTATATCTAAATAAAGAAGCCGCCGATTATAAGAAATGAAACATGTAAATGGGTTACGCTTCCGGTTGAATTCTCCGCGCCACATTGACGCTGTGAAACGATTAGTTAAAGAAACGGCGGGAATTCAAATTCGCATGGAAAATAAGTGAAAAAGTTACTTGAGTGAGAGGAGGACGGAAAAGAAGAGGCAGTCGTCGCCGGAAGAATCGTTCTTTCATTCGTTTTGGCGGAATCCGAATGCAGTCTCGAAACGGCGTGAGAATTCGAGACGAAAGATTGGATAGAGGAAAACAGGGAAAATAAAGCAACGCAAAGATCGCCGCAGGAAAAAGAATGAGGACGCTGTCAGCTGGTGGAAATTATTCTGATTATGCTAATTCTGGTTCTGTTCCACTCCTTTACCCAAGCAACCCCAGTCCTCGGCGCTTCCCTGCTGCTGTCTGCGCCATCTTTCACAGGCGATATTTATAATACAGGGGCGCTTGAGCTGTTTCAAACTCTTTTCGGTCTAGACCCTGAACCATAACGCGACTTTACTTTTCCTTCCGAATGAGCGACACGCTCTGCTAACAATTTATTCATATTCACTCATATGTATCATTTTAATGAACTAGTGAAGAAAAATTTATCTCATTTTCAAGTCTTAAAGATATGTGTACTAATATAATGTAACTGAACATTAAATATGTTACACGAGAAATTCATTTAAATCCGGAAAATCAAGGGCGATGTTGGTGGTCGTGTAAATTAGGAATTGATTAATCACTGCTAACTTTATTATTTGCCGTTCAAATCTGAGTTGTTGGTGTCGACGTTCAGCTCTTCTTAAGAGGTAGTGCATTGAATTTCAACGCCTTTCATGGTTTAAATTGCAAACATAGTTGTTTGAGTCACAAAGAGGCATGCGAATCGTGAATATATATCCGACTCTTACAAACTGACTATAAACATGTCAGAATGGCATGTTCACTCCGAGCCTATCACATTCATCCATCACACGACACTCGTCAGGTTTAAACTATTACCCAGATACCAATTCAACTCAGCTCTTTCATTTTATGCCAAACGTTTAATTGTTCATTTTATGACACATACATTATGGAGAATAATTAATTGCGAAATTTTTTTAACCAATAACCAAAAAATAAATTCATTATCATTTATGAATTTAGTTTTGTTATATTTATAAAATATTAAATAAAATTATTCGTATATAGTAAACAATTATTTTGATATTTGTAAAACGTTTCTCTGTTTTTCTGTTTTTTTTTTTTTTTGTACTTTTTAAGATTGAGTTTTTGAAACAGACAAAACCTAAACGATGATCAGTCAAAGAGCTTAAAAAGCAGCATAACTATATAAGGGCGAAACGGTGTGACTCGCGCGGCGGCGTCGTCTGTAAATCTGCGCGGTGTCGTTTCCACATCCTGTTTCACTGTTTTCCAGCAAATAATTTCAGCTTCATTCTTCATTTAGCTTGGCACGAACTGCCGCAAACAAGTGCACGCGGCCAACCTCGCTCAAGTCAGTCCGCGGTGCAATCCACCAGCAGCATTTATATTAAAACACTAAGAAAAACTTCTCCCTCCCCTTTGGAATCGTTAATTTTCTGGTTCCATTTGCTTCCCGTAAATTTTCCGTGCCATGCTGTGAAAAATAATACGAGCAGGAAGCGTTGACCATTATTTTCTTCGGTACATTTTCATTAAAATTATGATGCAACCAAATTCAAACTTGTCATAAAAAATTTGTGTTTTTACTCTTTATTGGATTTCAATTTCACTCGTGTCATTACTCGAAATAATTATAGGATACATGTTTTTAGGGCTTTCGATTTGTGCTCAAACTTTAACACTATTAATTGAAAAAGATAAACCAAAATTGAAAAATGATTTATATGATTATTTTAAAAATCACAATAAATTATTTCCAAAAAGGTGTTCTTCATTTCATTATCATTATCATTACAGTAGACAAAAATAGATGATGTATATGTTTTTTCGTAAAATAACGTTTTACTTAAATTTTGAAGTAAATGTTTGTTTTGATAATTTATATTTTTAACTTATATTTAAATTTATCGTGAATTTTAGTATATATATTAATTTAGTTTTATATGCTATGAACAAAATTATTACAATATTATTTTGTACGCTGATAAGAGTAAAATTGTCAATCGTTATACCTTCGTTGATAGTACCAGTTATTGTTCTCAAAATTCTTATTGAACTATTAATTTTACTACAACAAGGTGAAAAAACACGTCGACAAAAAATAAGTTTCTCAACGGTAACATACGATCATAAATGAACCTTTTCATAATTGGTATCTTTTGCGTCCATTACAATTTTTAAATCAAAGTTGAAGGTGGATACAAAATGATGTTTTATTTGAAACGAATGTCTTAAAAAAGATTATATTATTTTAATATAATGATTAACAAACATATATTTTTGAAACAAAATTTAAAATCAAACTTTTGATTGAAAATAAAAAGTTCAGTAACTTCTGGTTTCTTCTCATTATGAGTTATGACAAAAATTTCTTATATGGCTACCGGTGTGAAACGATTAAATCATCTATTGGATTGTGTTGAAAATCACCGGAGACAAGATTCTCTGTTCAATTGAACATTCTACAAAATAATTTTTTTTCTTGGATAAGATTAATGACGTACGCGGCAAGAAAGGACGATGGCGACTCGTTTTGCAAATTAATCTTACACGTTTCCTTAAAGCATATATTAATAATGTTTTTATAATCCGAAGACCAATATTCTGACTTTTTTTGTTGTAACAAAAATTAATAAATGTAAAAAAGACATCACACCGGAATATTCTGCCAAAAAATTCTTATTTAGCGACAGCAAAACGTTCAATTACCCTACAGGCGCATACGTTAAATTTTATACATGTATATATTATACTCTCAAAAAATCAACTCTTGAAGCTCAAAATACAAAAATCAAATACAGTTTTGATCTGGAAACAATTTTTTCAATGTAAAAAAATTATTCTCAGATTAAAAAAGAAATTTTTTTCAATTATAATGCGGTTATTCTTCCTCCAAGAATAATTTTCTTTGACGAATGACATTCATTCGTGATTATTATTCAAGAAAATTGAAAACATGATCTAACAAGATTTTTTTTGCTCCAAACGAGATTTTTTCTAGTGCAGAATATTTTCTGAAAACATTGATTAACCAAAGAATATAGAAAATGTTGAAACGTTTTTTGTTATGAATTTTCTCATTTTCAAGTGATTCTTTTGTTATACGGTTATGTATGTAATTCCAAAGAAAAAAGCACCTTAGCTGATCATGGAAAATTTTTTTGAACTTATATAAATATACTAAAATCGTTCATTGGGTCACTCTGAACCCAGAAAAAAATGTGTACACTTTGGAACTTGCTGCTGACATTAAGTTTTTTTTTATTTGAAAATAAAAAATATGTTCAAAAAATCGATATCGCTGAGGAAGTTATTATTTAAAATGATCATCAGACATCAACGATTTCAATTAAAAAGACTTCAATTCTTCACTATTTTGAAGTCTTAAGCCTGACTCTTCGTTTTTCGACATGAAAAAATTAATCCTTGATACCAGATGGCGCTGCAGTCTATCAATTGTGTTTCATTTTCTTTTAAAATTTTAAACTTGATCTTATAATAATGATATAATAATAAATGTAAGTTTAAGGGGTCGCGTTGAAGTCCACAAGAAGCACCTGACGCGAGCCTTTGTACTTTTATTCTCTACACTGAGAAACGAATTCTATGAAATATTATAATTTATAGATGAAAATTTTCTGAACTGTACAGTAGATGCTATCTAAATATGAATAAGTGAAAAGTCTTCCACTTACAACAAAAAGTGAAATAGTCTATTATAATATTCACTTACACTGAGAAAAAAGTACTAATAAAAATTACAGTTAAGTTCTTTAAATGAGGGCAATAACAGAACAACCTAAAAAATTAATGGGAAATTATATATAAATAACCTTATTTTCTCCAAAAACTTTAGTGTTCAATGGAGTATTTAAAAATTTTACAGGAATTTTTACCGTGCTACCAGTAATTTTTAAGGTTGTTTTGTTATTGCCCTCATTTAAAGAATTTAACCATAATTTTTATTAGTATTTTTTTCTCAGTGTAAAATAAGTTAAATTTTTCACTTTTTATAGTAAGTGGAAGACTCTGGACTCATTGTACGTGAATATTCACTTATTGTAAGTGAATTTTCACTTATTCGAATTTAAAGGATGGGAAATAAATTCAAAATTCGTATAAAATTATTGAAACTTACAAAAACTTTGATGAATAAACATGAAAAATTAATATTAGTTTAGTAATTTTTTATGCTCATTCGTCAAAATTTGCTGTAAGTTTCAATACTTTTTTTCCGAGTTTTAGATTNACCCCCCCCCCCCCATATACTAGCTCAGTAAATTTTGATAGAATTTTTTGATGAGTCAGATAAGTCGATCTTCTCATCCTTCTTGTGTAGATAGCAACAGAGGTTACAATGCCCTGTGATCATAGCAAGGAAGTTTCTTGCCTATTTTCTATCTGAGCATGTTCCCAATAATCTTGTGCCAGGTTAGGTGATGCCTGCCCAAGATTTCCCTTATCCATCTGCAGGTGTCGCGTATCTCCACTGATTTGCGTGGATGTTAGTCGACCATCCGTGAATGGCCTTGATACCTTTGCCATAGAGTATGTCTACTTCCAAGTTGGAAATACCCTCCCCTTTGGTACCAAGTTTGGTAAGTAAGGAAGAAAGTAATTTCTTCCTTTACTTTCTTGACAAGTCTTGACGTGGAGTCAGGTTTCGTAAGAGCGTTTATCGCCGCATGACTGTCTGAGCAGATGTTAATCGGACTTTTCACGTTGGTCATAGTCAGGAGAGTGTCCACATAGGCACCGATGGCAAAAACCTCAGCCTGGAAGACGGTGTCGTATTTTTTAAGGGCATAGGCGAAAATTCTGCCCGCCCCAGGTCCAAACACCCCGGGGCCAACCCTTTCGGCCGTCTTCTAACCATCAGTGAACTAGGTCTCCTTTTAAATATGACCTTCTCTGTTGTCCCACTCCTGTCTACTCAGAAAAACTTGATCTTACCGAGGCATTTTTTTCATCTGAAATAAAAATTTTATTATAAAGGACATTATAAAGACATTATAAAGGACAACTTTTATATGCTGTTTATGAATGATGTTTTGTCGAAGACTTTAAAAAAACTCAAATGCTTTATTTATTTTAGAGCTTGAAGTCAGTCCATTTTTCGATTCTTTAAATTTTTAACTTTGGATAAATATTAATATTTTTGACATTCTGTTTGCTTAGCAACGTAAAACAATTTCAGTTAGGTGAAATGACAAGAAATTAAATGTCAAAAAACAAAACTGTTGAAGAGTTTTACCATTAAAATTGTTGTATTTTATTATTAAAATACATTTCGATGATAATCATTATTTTTACTATGAAAAATATGAAAATGAAAAATGAAAAATCTCAAGACAAATCGGTTTTGAATAAACAATTTGATAAAAGGTAAGAATTTTATGTTTTCAAGTTTGTGTCCGTTGTGACGTTCAAATAAACATTCAAACATTTAATAAACATTTTTTGTTTATTTATTCATGTGTCACGTCTTTTTTTCATAAAAAAATGACATTCTTTTTTATTTCAATATTTCCCACAATAGGGCCAAAAAATCTTGCGTGCGGCAAAAATGTGGCGCCCACGAACTTGCAAGTGTTTTTTTCCAGAAAAAATATTTCATCACAATCTTGGCGAAAATAGCATGTAAGGTCCAACAATGTAGGCCACATAACGGAGCGTTAGGCAAATAATTTTGCCACAAAAAAATTGGTGCGCTTTTATTTTTTTTAAAAGAAGTGTCGAAAGAGAAATTTTACTATCTCTATTATGAACGCTAAAAACAATTTTTGATCTCTGGCATTTTGTGTGGCGTGTAGAACTCTGTGGGATTCTGCTACGAGCCACATGTGCCAACAGTTTGGCCCATTGCTTGAGCCACACTTTTTTTTACGCGGGAATGTCACGCTAAAAAGGTATACGTTTAATATTTATAATAAAATATACCTTTTATTGTTCAATATTCTAAGAATGTTTTCGAATGTTCAAACATTGATTTCGTATATAAACAATGAAATCTTAATTAGTTGATGATTAAAACACCTTTTTTTAAGTGGTTAGCGGTTGCCACGATATCTCTGCGAGTTTCAAATGAAAATCAAAATTTCCAAATAGGAAACGTTGGGGAAGAATGAATTTAGTTGATAAAATAAAGTTTTTTCAAATTTTTATTATTGCATCAAAATGGCGTGAAACATAAAAAAAACGTCATTTTAGGTGAAAAAAAACATCTTTTTATTTGTTTTATGAATAAACAAACAAATAATTTTTACAAGAAATAATGTTCAAAAATCTAATGAAAATGAAATACAATTAAAGAACTGTATTTTCAGATAAAATGTTTGCTTAGACCATCCAATTTCAATGTCCTGTTATATATCACTATGCAACTTTGACCTTCTAGCGTCATGCCGCTACCCGGTGACTAGTTTCACAAGAAGCATCGGTGGTTCAGTGGTAGAATGCTCGCCTGCCACGCGGGCGGCCCGGGTTCGATTCCCGGCCGATGCAAAATTTTTACTTTTTGTAATTTAATGTTTTTCTATTATTAAAAAATTAAAATACTCTCTATAGAAACCTTAGGTCTTTTATAATAATTTTGTGTTTTTAGTAATCGAGGCCAAGAAGTATTTCCAGATGTGAGTTTTTCCACAGAATGACTATCTTGGCGTTGACGAGTTTTACTTTCGACACTCGCGTCTTTGTTCGTTATCGAACTTAAGTTCACGAGTGTCAAATTTTATTGCTCTATGGCAGTTCGTATCGTATCCCTATCAGCACATAATATTGTAGGGATGTTTCAAGAATATTATCGATATTAAATAATATTTTTTTAATATTTTCTATATGTCCGCGAAATTAATATTTTTAGAATATTCCGATAATATTACTAAATCTGTATAATATTCTAGAAACTTTTTTGAGCGGACATATAAAGAATATTAATTAATAAAATGTGCTCATAAGGATATTTCAATTTAGAGGATTTCATGCCTTCATGGCTTTTTCTCTAGGTGGAATAAATATTAATAATGATTTCCACTAATTAATTTGTTTTTATTGGATACCTTTCCCAAAACGAAACAATCTTTAACGATACGTGTCTGCGATACGTGACAGTGTTATATTCATCGTAGACCTAGTAAAAATTGGAAAGACGAGCTCACCTTTCTAGGGTCAATACAGACTGAGCATTGCATTTCAGGATAACGCCACGATAATTCTTACTAAGAAAAGATCCTAATAAAGCTTTCGTGTACTGAGATTATTTCACACTGAAAAATTTTTCAAGGAATCATCATTTGAAAATTTTAAATCTTAAAGGTTGGAGGATTACATGAAAAATTTTTTTTCTGTTTCAAACAGATGACTGAAAAAGTCAAATCATTTGACATTATATTCTTTGCACACTTAATCTCCATTTTCAATTCAGGAAAGAGATCTCTTTTCTAATTTACGATTTTGATTTTTGAAACATTTCTTATACTTTATTAAAAGTTTTGATTTAAGACTTTTCGTTCCACTGACTATTGGTATAAATAAATAAATAAA
This sequence comes from Trissolcus basalis, assembly GCA_025266255.1. Taxonomy (NCBI): domain Eukaryota; kingdom Metazoa; phylum Arthropoda; class Insecta; order Hymenoptera; family Scelionidae; genus Trissolcus; species Trissolcus basalis. The sequence goes on along the minus strand of JAAMPD010001838.1, from coordinate 9,746 downwards.
TGTCTATGGAAAAATGTCCCCTCCTATAAATAAATGTCTAAACATCAATTAAAACTTCTGAGGCAAAAAAATATATCCTTAAGGGTCTTCAATTGAACCCACGGATATAATAAGGGGACTTGCGCTCGAACTTCGTTCGAGCTGCTTCTCGGATCGAGGGATTTTTCATGAAAATAAAAATAACTCCAAATTAAAAATAAAAAATACTACCTTGTATAGAAAAACAAGATGCATCTTTTTCATATATGATTTATTTGCTATTTTGAATATTTATACCCAAAAAAAAATAATATCGCTATTTTTTGAACGCCAAATTTCATTGTCTTTTTTTTGTTCAACCTGTCAAATCTTAGTTCCATCGCAATCAAACAGAATGAAATTTTTTGTCTAAGTAGTCTTTTTAATTGCGATGCTGAATAACGAAGACCGGTATTTTAAATATGTAAGCGAAGAATAAAAATAAATTTCGAAATAAAAAAATCATTCTTATGTACTCGCGCACTTCAAACGCAAAAAGTGTCGAGGGAATTTAGGAATTCTTAGAATCTAAAGAAACATACCTGTTCGGTAAGGTTTCAGGAAGTTTTACCTCAAAACCGCATTTCAATCAATGTACTTGTTCCGTATTTATCACATTATATGTAGACGCGTTTATCCCGGACCATAACCTCAAAGCGTGTACGCCCGCGCGCTGGCTATGGTAGACGCTACTTGCAAACTCATTAATGACATATACAATAGAGAAACAAATTTTTATCATAATATAATATAATAAAATGAATATATTTCTTATACATTTTTTTATGTTTGTTGTTATTCTACAAAACATTGATTTCTAACCGTTTTATTGCGATGGTCAGTACGCAAACATGCTTTTAATAAATACAATAAATGACAAATTTATTTTTTCGCCGGCTTGACAGTCTTTTTTGTTTTTTTTTTGTTTTTCCTGGTTTTTCGGGATCTTCATTAAAAACCATTGACTCAAAATAATTATCGAAAAAAGTTTGACCTTTACGAGTCAAGTATCGATTCAATGATTTGACATCTTTATATTTTGCTGTTTTGATTCCTGCTTGTTCTGCTGCAGGGGCCATTAACAAATCATTAAAATCAATACTCTCTTCGTTAGTGGGTGGATGTTCCGTTAATCTAAAATCGACACTCAGTCCGTCATACCGATAAAATACCGAAATGGTTTGGTTCGAAAAATATTTGATTTGAACAGCCTTGCTTATCATTAAATTTTTTGGTACTTTAACACGATCTTTCATGACAAGTTCAAAATCTTTGATCGAACAATCAGCGTGAGATATCATTATGAAAGGTGGGGTTTTTGAACATTCTATCATGCTAACATATTCGCTCATAGTTTCTACGCGCTCCATTCGTTTCTTTTTTTTCCCGTACAACCCAAAGTTCCTATCACATTGGCAGTAGGAATGACCGCGTACAGGATAAATATGCGTGATTTCTGTTTGAAAGTGCTTGGACAGTAATGACAAAAATGCAAGCACATTGTGGTTCCTATTTTGTCCTCCGCAAGCATCGGAAAAGAGGTAGATTCTCGAGTAATGGTTAAGTTTGAGTTCTTCTTGTATTGTATACAAAAGACAGTTGCAAACTGTATTTCCCCCCTTTTTTACAGTACCTTCTAAGAAATAAAACATGTAACTTCGGTCTGAATGAAATACATGTACATTAAAAATGTACAGCCACAATAATCTTTTGTAAAACTGATCGGACACCGGAATTTTTGGTAACGGTGAATTTTGCGCAAAATCAAACTCTAAACACAATGCATTTTTCTCCGACATCATTTTTCGTTTTAATTCGCAATAACAATCAATGTCGTGTTTATGATTTAAGAATTCATCAGATTCCGGTTTTGATTCATGTTGGAAACAAAAATCACAAACATCCCTAATCCATTTTCCAGTAAACATGTTATTCAGTTTATTCCGAGCGTTTATGGATGTGTGAGCTCGGCAACCATCCTGTTGGAACCACATCTTTAAGCGATATTGCGAGGTAAATTTTCCAACATATCAGATAATTCATTTTCTAAGAACGATGCGTATCTCCATTCCCAGGTGGAAATATATGAACGGTGCGACGCCAGCCCATTACTGGCGGCCAGTTGCCAACTCTCGGTCGCCAATGTTGGTGCGATATCGGGATGTAACGCGCGATTACTTAGGCCCAGTACTGGCATTTGACTATCGGTTCTCAATACCACACCAGTATCGAGCCAGTACTGGGATTCAACTATCGGTTCCCAATGCCACTTCAGTATCGAGCCAGTACTGGGATTCGACTATTGGTTCCCAATATCACTTCAGTATCGAGCCAGTACTGGGATTCGACTATTGGTTCCCAATATCACTTCAGTATCGAGCCAGTACTGGGCTTATGATGGTCCAGGTCTTAATAATGTAAAGAACAAAATATTCAAATTTAAGTTTATATTTAATTTTTAATATATATATTAATGTTCTTTACAACAAGTTACGACGTTTAATCAATTATTATTTTGCTCGGTTAAGTCCGATCTGCCTCTTTCCTTCCTTCCACCATTACGATCTGAAGCTCCAGAAAACCATCTACTCATTTTTGAGTATATTTCTTCTTTTTTCTTTTTAATTGTGGCATCAAGACATCTGAAAAATTTTTTATTCGATTATTCTGTACAAAATATTATGAATATGAAATAATATAATGCAAAAATAAGATAAAAAGTTAAAATATTACCGCAAATGAGTTGACACAGTTTGGTGGCAGAAAAATCTTTTTTCGCCTTCCCCTTCACCATACGACCTCTGGCGCTGTACAAAAGTTGCACTTCCTTAAACATAAATTCTTTCAATACTGCATCAATTGCATCATTGTCTTTTTCAAAACCACATGCCAAAACTTTTATCAAATCGATCTGAAAAGTAAAAAATCGTTTTAATAAATAAATAAAATAAATATTTGTGAATAAATAAATTTGTAAATAAATAAAATGATTTACTAACACAACTTTTGCACAAAGCCTCGTCAGCCAGAGAAGCTTGAAACAATTCAAAATCTTCCAGACTTTTGCATGGAAGTGTAACAAATTTAGATTTTAAATCCTGCAAAGACATGGAAGCCAGTCCAGTCATGGATATTGATGCGCGCACATTCTTCGAACTCTCATTTATGTCATAATGGACACTGTTTCGTATTGAATCCATTCTTGCTAACACCATGTGAAATCCCTTTTCCATAACGTTTACAATGTGCGGTGATTCTAAAAAACATTAATAAAAATAATTGTCGCATTAATGAAACATCTCTGCAAAAAAATTATTGGAATTTATTTTCATTCCTTTATATTTATAATATTAATAATTGTTTTTTAATTTTTTTCAATTTGCTTTGTTCAATTTTAGGTTAAAAAAATGATAAACAAAGTTTCAAATGAAAAATTACCATGATTTTTGGCTTCATTTACTGCATCGTCAAATTCGCTCATGGCAGATCTTAGAGTTTTAAAATTCTTTGGAGGACGATTTTCTTTTTGTCTATCAACAGAAGATATTTTGTCAGTTGACGTAGATGGACCCTGTTGACTTGTTTTTTCATATGAGTTTGTTTGAATGGAATGAACCATTCCAAAGTTGTCATCATTATTTTTCCTCACATCTTTGAGAGATTGACCTGAGAGAGAATCACAATAAAAAATTGGTTGTTAATAAAAAAATTGACGTTATTCGTTGCAAATCACAAAAATAGTGAAGAAGTTCTCATCTTGAAGTTGAATAAAGTAAATTTTAAGTAAAATTACTTTTCGAGTAATTTGTTGCAATACAAGAGTGTTTTTCGGTGGTACCATCAAAAGCAACCCTTCCATTTCCTTTCGTTGACTCGTGAGAAACTGGATTCATTCCACTGCTTTTTTTCTGTTTTGGTGGTGATTTGTCCAATTTTTTCATTTTTCTCTTTTCCAGCATCAGTGGAGGATCGATCTAAAATGTCAGAATATAAGTGGTTGTTAATGAAAATTTTTTAATTTAAACCAGAATATTGAATTTGAAATAAAATCAACAGAGAATTTAGCGTTTTTAAATTGAATAAAATACAATAAACTCTTTTTACTTTTTAGATTTTCAGTTTTAACGGGAGAACATTCGCTGTCGGAATTATCAGAAGCGATCCTTGGTCTTTTTTTAGGTCCCAGTTCTGGTAATGAATCTAAAAAGAAATGAGTACTTGGTGAGAGACAAATTACACAAAGTTTTATAAAATTTAAGTTACTCAAATTATGAAAAATGTTCCAAGAATTTCAAAAATCACAATGTTGAAAAAAATTTTTTTTTTAAATAGAGAACTAAAGTACTGTCGGCATAGTCACACTTATAATTTTATATAATACCTTCTGAATTCGAAAGATATGAATCAGATTCGTGATCTTCTTTTTCTTCGATATGGCTATCAGCTGTTATTTTGTTTTCATAATAATTCAGTGACCTTGCTACTTTTGACTTTTCAATTGAATTCTCTGAAATAAGTGATTTTTTAAAATTATAACTTTAAATAATTAAGCAAAAAAATAAATGAGAATGACACAATTTTTAATTTATTTTTTTCACCGTTTTTGTTCATTTGTGTTTTTTATAGGTGATTCGTCAGGATATTCGGGTAGTGCTACCAGATCTGTTTTTTGAGACTTTTTTAAAATTCTATTTCGCTTTCGATTATTCTGGATTGTATCAACATTTGTATCTTCACTGTCATCATCAACATTTTTCCTATAATATGATCTTTCTAATTTCAATTCAGCCTCTGATAAATTCTCTGAAAATTTTAAATACATTTTTTTAATTTGCTTGAATTACGAATTTCGTCCATTTTTTTTTATTTATTGAAGATTTATTTGATTTGATTTTTAGTGAATTTTACTACTTACCACACTCGCTTATTATGTCGATTTCATATGATTTCCAAGTACGTTTGGCGGAGCCAACTCTTTACACCATTTGTCAACTTCATCAAACTCGTCGCCACCAGGGTATCGACACCACCATGAGTTTTTTTTATAATAGACCCAACTTGATGGAACTTTGTCTACACTCAGCTTACCATCCTTGGAATCGAGTTGTTTAAATGCTAAAACAACATATATTGTTTTTGGAAGTAACCTGCAAAAGTATTAAAATGCAAAAGATATTAGAATTTCAGTGAAAATATATCATAACAATGATAATGAACGTGTAAACAAACCTTCTGGTATTTGAAAAAAACAAGAAACAAACATGCTGTTATAATTGAAATTGATATTCAAATTTTGAGGTTAGAATAAGAAATCAGTTTTACAAATGATTTCAAATGATGAACAGAATCTGAAACTTACTTTTTCGTGGCAGACATCGTGGATTCAAAACTTTTCTCGACCGGTGTTGATGAGTCGTATTGTGTTATGTTTGTATACTTTCTGGTATGCGGCGACTGCGCGAATGATCACAGTGCCGTCAAATGACAATAAAGGTCGGTCACATAAAATATTTCATTGCAGATTGGTATTATTTATTATATATACATGAATAAATGAAAATGATTGTTTTTATACTTTGTGATAAAAAATTGAATTGTAATATACTTCTTGAATTATTATTTTAAGTAAAATTTAAACAAAAAGTAAAACATTAAATTAATTCAGATTTTCATTTTCGCGCGCTTTTCTATTTATTCTTTCTAGTCATAATTAAAATCAAAACAACCAATTCGGTTAGAGCAATGCTTGTAGGTGATGATTCCAACAATTAATTTAATAAATTAAATAAATTGATTAATTTTATCGAGTGTGGCAATTTTATTTATTGGTAAGTGAACATTTGCCTTAATGATACATAAATATGGTCATTATTTTTTAACGTTAATTCATAACAGATTTGATGATACTGCAATGACCAGCCGAAACTGAGTTAAAAAATTTCGTTTCTTACAACAAGCGGAAAATCAGCATGATAGTGACGAGGAAAACGAAAGTCCCTCAGGTAAATATTTTGTACACTTTTTAGAGTTTCATTAAATCCAAACATTTCGGTGATAAAATAAAACAGATTTTTTTTACTTTTTTTATACTTTTTTCATACTTTTTTCAAATTTCTTGTTCTTTTCTACTATTTCTATTTTATCTACTATTTTTTTGTAACGAATATTTCTTATTTTTGATACTGAAAATGTGTTTTTTCAGAATCCGACAACGTTGCAGAATTTCAAAATGATGATAATCCCTCCACTTCAGGAAATATTAATCAATCTGCCATGCGACTATCAAGCGATTGTCAAACAGAAAACCCTTCTTCTCCTCTATTGGTTGAACAAATGGATATTGATAATAATAGCGACTTTCAGACAGAAGACGAAGAGAATGAAGGATTTGAAGATAGAGAAATGGAACCTGAGCAAAATTTTGTTGTGAGCGATGACAATTCAAAGGAGGAATTAACGCAGGGAAATATAAAATCTAAATTAGTGGCACTGTTGCACCGGCATGTCGGATCGGTAACGCGCACTTTTATCGACGACCTGTTGTTGGTCCTAAATAGTGAGAATTTTGACGTTCCGCTATCAAGCAAAACACTTTTACAGACTTGTAAAACTAAAACTAATATCCGAATGATACCGAGCAGCGATGGTCAATTAGGTCAATATACCTATTATGGTATTCAGACCGGTTTAAATGACATAATAGATCCAGAAATTTACACGGAAGATGAAATTATTTTACTTGTAAATATAGATGGCGCGAATGTCTACAAGAAAACTAAAGACAACGCATGGACTATTTTAGGGATGCCATATCACAAAGATTATGAATCGAAACCTTTTATAATCGGGATGTACTATGGTCGTTCCAAACCACTTTCTGCAAATGAATTTCTTGAAGATTTGAAAAATGAATCTAACGGTTTTGCTGATGGAATTGTCATCCAAAATAAGCGGTTTAATTTTAAAATAAAATTTGTTTGCGATACGCCAGCTCGCGCTTATATTAAACGTTGTAAAGGTCATACAGGGTTTTATTGTTGCGAAAGATGTACTGTTAAAGGAGAATCGGTCGGCATAAGGGGTAGAAATCCAGATGATGAAACGAAAAAAAGAGAGTATTTACAGACATCAATTGTGAATTGCGCACGCATGAATCTTTCATAAATAAAACACAGCCAGAACACCATTCACTTACAGAAGATTCACCTTTACTTAATTTTGTAAATGTTGATATTATAAAAGATGTTCTTATCGATCCGATGCATTTATTATGCAATGGAACATCGCGAATTATGTTAGAAAAAATTACTGATCAGTTAAGTGATCGCAGTTATCAAATGTTAAAAGAAAGTTTGATGCTGATTTCAAAAGATGTGCCAGTCGAATTTCAAAGGACAAAATTCGATTTGTCTGAAGTTGTCCACTGGAAAGCGACCCAGTTTCGATTCTTATTATTTTATTGTTTTACTTTATTTTGTGAATCATTACTTCCAAGAGATCAACATAAACACTTACTATTACTTTTTTGTGCTGTTCGAATATTAGCGGATAAAGATCAAGCTGATGAGCGTAGAGCAGAATATTGTAGAGCTCGAGTATAGGTTTTTTGATAAAACTTGTCTCATCAGCAAAAAATCCAATTGGACAAATTACAAAGCGACTGTCGGAGTTACAAAACAGTAACGTAGAGTCAATCAGAAACCGATACCCACTTATTTTCAAAGTAAAAAAAAAATAATGATCCGGTATATATTATCCAAAAAAAGGAGAATCATCAGACTTTTGTAAGCGAGGTTAAGTTTCGAGAAATGCATCTGAAAATAAAACATCCTAACAATGTTGTTTTGTTAAACGATGACTGCGTATTGGAAATTTTGAACATGTATTTTTATACTGATGAAAACGATAAAGTATGTAGTGATTTTTTCATATCAGGCAAAACTTATTCCACGAATCAGCTTTTCAATTATCCACTCTCTTCGAAAAAGGTGGGAATTATGACTGTTCAAAAAAATAGCAACACTATTTACGAATTTTCTTTAAAATCTGCAATGAAAAAATGTATCCTCACTAATTTGTCGGGACAAGCTATAGCCATCACTCTTTTACATTAGGTTCTTCCACAGTGTGAATAAATATTTTATATTGTAAATTTTAAAATTATAATAAAAATTGTAAACAAAATTTGAAGCCATGTTTTGTTAGTCATCTTAATTTTATATTTATGCTATTCGTTAAATACAAATTTGTATCAATCGAAACATAAAATTCATTTTTAACAGTACTGTGCCATTACTGTGACAAACACTGGTTTGACACTGGCGAAAGGTTGGCAAAATTTATGTCGGTAAATTACTGGGCTAAAAAAAATTCAGTACTGGCTCAATACTGCCTTACGGGTTTCCACCTGGGTTGAGATTTTCTTCTAAAAACACAGGACCAATGATTTTATCATCGATGATGCCACACCAAACATTTATTTTCCAAACATGTTGGTGGTCCACGTCACGCATTCAATTTGGGTTTTCTCTTGCCCAGTAGCGACAATTCCAAGTGTTCACTTCAGCATCATTTTTGAACGTACATTCATCAGAAAATAGAATGTGTCGATGAAAATGTGGCTCATGATTCTGGATCCAGTTACAGAAGTTTAGATGTTGTTGTAAGTCTTGCGGCAACAAAGCATGTACAAGAGACATTCTGTAAGGATGTACTTTGTACTCCTTCAAAATTCGCTGAATCGTAGTTTGAGAAACAGCAGAATCAATTGCTCTTCGCCGCAGAGAGTTTTCAGGGAACACTTCTACTGAAGCCAAAATGTCTGCACTTTTTAGGTCGCGGATACGTCGACGAACAGATTTGTTCTTATTGTGATCTGGCTGGGTTATTTCTTTATTCAAAATTCTTTTTGCCAACCTTGAAAACACGTTTCTCGAGTGAGGAGTGCAATAAGGAAATCGCTGATGCCAAATTCTTGCAGCTGTTTGAAATTGTCCTCCAGATTCACCTTAAACTAAAAGCATTAGAAAAGCTTCTTCATTGGAATATACCATTCTTGTAACGAAAGTATGAATCCATCAGAACGATTCTTAGCAGTAAATTTATAATATTTATTCTGTATGATCATAAAATTGAGAACAATAATAGAAATAAAATTCCGATAAAATTCTTCCTGAAAATTTCAACTATTTCTTACCTGTTCTCCTAAGATAATATTGTTTTAATAAATAAAATTAACTTAAATACCCAAATCACTCAAAATACTCTGCTAAGATGTCTATACACTTTGACAAATAAATATAAAATGGCAAAAAGAATTGCATGAACTTTAATTCAAACAATAACACTTGCATGAAATAGTTATAGAAAAATAGTGCAATTCTGAGAATCAACAGCGTAAACATTCAAAATACAACATGCAAGGGCGTTGCATGTTCATATTTTTGCCGAACAAATAAAATTTAATATTTCCAATTAAAATAAATTGAAATTAAGGCAAAATAATCATTGGATCAAATGATGATGTAGTAGGAAAATGATCAAACATTTCCCATCATTTTCCTTTTTAGGTCTCGCTATAGCTGAAAAAAAAAGTTTAACGTTTTTCCTTTTTAGTTTCGACTAAATGGATCCAAATTTCGACAGGTGATATAATTTATGATAAAAATTAATAATAAACAAAAAGATTGAAAAAAATTGCCTTTCCATTCTTGGATCATGTGATGGAT
>JAAMPD010001837.1:0-19697 GCA_025266255.1 Trissolcus basalis | reverse complement strand
AAAGCAGTAGATTTGAAAGATACCAACTGAATGGTTAGTAACAAAAGATCTAGAGAAATATAATGGTTGCCAATGTGAAAATAAGGGCGGTAATAATCGAATATGTATCAGTATTGTAATACCAACACCCCCACTCAATGTTGATACATAAAATAAAATAAAAATCAAGTATGCAGTCCTAGTTTGAAGACACATTTATCGTGTTTTGGACCGGTGAGTGGTTTAGTGAGAACGTCTGCAGTCATTTCCTCGGTGGGTAGGTATTCCAGCTTCAGAGGGTATTGCTGCAGCGCTTGACGGATGAAATGACACTTGATATCCACGTGTTTTGTCCTGGCATGATGAACGGGGTTGAGAGCTAATTTCCCAGCCGATTGATTGTCATTGAAGAGTACGATTGCTGATAGTTCCTCGAAACCTAACTCCTTGACAAAATTTGACAAGTAGATCGCTTCCTTCGATGATTCTGTGAGGCAGATGTATTCTGCCTCGGTCGATGAAAGTGCGACGACTCGCTGTTTTCTAGAACTCCATGAAATAGCAGCGCCAGACAGGGTGAAGACATATCCAGAATATGACTTCCTATCTGTTACGTCGTTGGCCCAATCTGCATCTGCATAACCAGTGATGTTTTTGTCGTCACGTTGAAATACCAACTTTTGATTTGCCGTTCCTTGGAGGTAACGTAGGATACGTTTAGCTGCCTGCCAGTGACTCTCGTTGTGGTTGTTATTGAATTGACTTAGGAAATTCACGGCATATGCTATGTCAGGTCGTGATCCCCCAGCGATGTACATCAGTGCGCCGATCAACTCCCTGAAAGGATAGCGTTTGCCCACGACCTCTGTATCAGCTTCAGCGTCGATCAGCTTCACTCCGGCGGCCAGCGGAGTCTTCACTGCCTTGCATTCAGACATGTTGAACTTTCGCAGAACATCCTTGATGAATCCAGTCTGACAGATGGAAATTCTATCGGATGATTGCTCCACTTCTATGCCGAGGCAGTAGCTCACGCTGCCTAAATCCTTGACTTCAAATTCTTTTGATAGACGTGTCTTGATGGCGGTGGCTCTCTCTTGATGTTGTGACGCGATAATTATATCGTCGACATACACGAGTACAAAAGTTGGAACTTTTGCTTGAAGGTCGACATAGATGCAAGGATCGCTGTGAGTAGGTTTCAGTCCAATCGACTGAAGCGTTTGGTCCAACTTTGCATGCCACAGTCGACCAGCCTGTCGGAGACCGTAGAGCGCCTTTCGGAGTCTACAAACTTTATTTCCGGTTTTCAGCTTCCGGAGCATGTCCTGAGCCTCTCGAATAATAGAATCGTCCTTTTCAGTGATTACCATCTTTTGCAGGACCTCTGCAAGTGAATCTGGCTGTTCCATGAAAATCTCTCTATCAATATCGCCGTTCAGGAACGCTGTAGTAATATCCAACTGAGTTACTTGTAACTCGTACTTTATGGATAAGGCCATCAACAACCGGAATGACTCCATTCTTGCGACTGGTGCGAACGTCTCAACAAAATCAATCCCTGGTCTTTGCGTGAAACCACGAGCTACAACCCTTGCTTTCCGACGTAGTAGTGTTCCATCTGGATTGTACTTGTTTCTCAGTACGGTTCTGCAGTCGATGACTTTGGTTTTCTCCGGCCTTTCCACGATGTCCCAAGTTCGATTCGCTATCAGGCATCTCATCTCGGAATATATGGCGTCAAACCATTCCCCACGGTCTGGTCCAGTCAAGGCCTTGTCAATACGTATTTCCTGAGCGTTCATTGCAGTATTCATTGCATCATGAAAGATATCGTTGTCTTCGTCCTGGTCATCGTTCAGCAAAGGATGTCTGTCGTCCCCTACGTTTGCGTCGGCGATACTTGGGACGTCATCTCCGCTGACTTCGTTGGGATCTACTCGTTTTTCTGTGTTGTAGATCTTTGACGGGCGTCCTCTTTTGCCGGTTTTCAGCTTGCTTGGTCGGCCAGGTAGGCGTTTGAGAGTTTCGTGTCTCGGAACTCTGGTGTTTGGTTGACCTTGCTCTGCTGCGTCGCGTTGTTGTTCTCTACTGTCGTTCTCTGCGCGATCCGGGTAGATCTCTTCTCGTCGGAAACCCAGGAACGGTTCTGCGTCATCTTCGTTGACGTCACGCCGCTCAAGAATAGGTGCCGCATCTGTCTGGTTTGGTGGCTGTTCTTCGTGAACATTCAGCATGGCAGGGTTCGAAGGGTTGATGTCGATTTCAATTTCCCCTTGTTTGTTCCTTCCGGATTCATCCTGAAGATCAGACTTAGAGGGCGTCTGGTCCAGGTCCTGTCCTCCTCGGAATTCATCTAAGAATTTTATATCTCTAGAGATGCGGACGTTTCTCTGACTTGGTAACCAAACCCTATACCCTTTGGAGTTTTCTGGATAGCCGACGAATATTCCCCGAATTCCTTTCGGATCAAATTTTCCTTTGCCAGGGTTCTTATCAAGGATGTACACTTCTTCGCCGAAGACACGTAGGTGTGAGATGTCTGGTTTTGTCCCCTTCCATCGATCATACGGGGTCCCGTTTGGCAGTCCCTTGGTCGGACACCTGTTTCGGATGTGGTTTGCGGTTGCTATTGCTTCGGCCCAGAACGCCTTTGGTAACCCTGATTGGATTAACATACAGCGCGCCATTTCCACCAAGGTGCGGTTTTTCCGCTCTGCTATCCCATTTTGTTGGGGAGTATGTGGTACAGTCAGTCTGTGTTGAATTCCTGCGTTCTTGAGAATATCTGACATCCTCTTATTACAGAATTCCTTTCCATTGTCGGATTGGATGGCTTTTATCTTAGACCTTGTCTGGTTCTCCACAAAATTTTTATATTCTAAAAATTTGTCGACTGCTTGTCCCTTCTCTGTCATAAAATAGACCTCGCACCATCTGCTGTAGTCGTCAACGAAGGTAATAAAGTACCGTGTACCGCCTAGCGAGTTAGTCCTCATCGGGCCACAGACGTCCATGTGGATGAGCTCCAAGACTTGTTCGGTGGTGCTTTCACGTTTCGGAAAAGGTGTGCTCGTTATTTTGCCTGCAAGACATACGTTGCATTTGCTCATATTGAGTGACTCGTTGAATTCGGGACCGGTGATAATCTTGTCGCGTAGCATGTGGATTAAGTCCTTTTCATTCAGGTGTCCGAGACGTGCGTGCCATTTGTCGATGGCACTTGTCGCATCGTTCGGTCCTGAAATTGCACAAGTCGTGTGCGCACCATCATGTAAATAAAATAAGTCTCCTATACGCTTCGCAACGATTTTCACATCACCATTTATGTCCCTCACTGTTGCACAGTCTTTCTTGAATATCACTTCATGATTATTGTCCACAATTTTTGAAACCGATATTAAGTTTGTTCGAAGGTCCGGAACGTATAACGTGTTTTTGAGTGTCACAGTTTCACACGCGTTCTTCGTAACCGAAATTTGAACGTCACCTTTAGCACTGACCACGGTCGTCGAGTTGTTTGCGAGATTTAGGCTACTGTTCACTTGTGCTGAGTTCGTAAATGCACTTTTATCGCCGCACAAGTGTGACGTGCTTCCACTGTCAATGCACCATAGTCCGTTCGTAGCGCGCATAGTCGAGTCCGTTTTATCAATCAGAAAACAAAGGTTTGCCGCGTCACTTTCGTCATTGGTTTGATTAGCTCTTTTCGCGTTTTTCTTGCTGTAACACTCTGCTTCCTTGTGTCCTTTCTTTTTGCAGTATCCGCACGTATATTTTGGTTTCGGTTTTGTTCTTGTCTTTTCACTTCCCGCACGAGCACTTGCGCCATCTTTTGGCTTTCCCGCGAATCCGCGACCGCCTTTCGCAAACATGGCGACGTTTGCGTTTTCGTCTTCTTTTTGTCTGCGAGCGTTGCTTTCCTCCAAAATCTTCACTTTCAAAGATTCTGCATCGGGAAGTGTGTCTCGGGATTCAATGGCGCACCTAAAATTGTCATATGATTCCGGTAGACTATACAGCAGCATTATAGTCAGTAAATCGCCGTTGATGTTGACATCCAAGGTCTGTAGCTTATCTACCGCATCAAAGAATCCCGCCAAGTGTTCGTTGATGTTGTCGCCATCCTTCATTTTTTGTTGGATTAGTCGCTTCAATAAGGTCGCCTTGCGGGCTGGTCCTTTTGAAGCATATACAGACTCAAGTTTGGTCCATATTTCACGTGAAGTAGCGCATCCTCGAATCTGTTGTAGCTCTGGTGGGCTGATTGATAAGATCAAATCTGCTTTCGCCTTGCGATCTGCCACCAACCATGCCTTGTGTTCGGCTTCCGCGTTTTCGCGCGCGGCTCCTTCACCGGCAACGATGGGAGCTGGGGTTTCGCCTGATACGTAGCCCCATGAGTCGCTCTTGATCAATAGGGCTTCGGCCTGTATCTTCCACGTATCGTAATTTTCACGTGTTAATAACTCGAGTCTCGACGAATGCGTTGTGTTCGCGTACGCCATTTTGCCGTTGGCTAACGAAACTGTTCCACGCTTTCACGAACTGCGTTTATGTTTTTCGATACGAGCCTTCTCAATTATCTCGCGTGTTGCGCGTACTCTGGGCCCATAACCTGTCAGTTAGGGTGATAGCCAAAATGATAAAATAGAATCTATTAAGAACAGATTTATTCAACACGAGATGCACAAAATGACTGAGTATACAAAGCAGTAGATTTGAAAGATACCAACTGAATGGTTAGTAACAAAAGATCTAGAGAAATATAATGGTTGCCAATGTGAAAATAAGGGCGGTAATAATCGAATATGTATCAGTATTGTAATACCAACATTTTTCCAGGAATCCAGGATTTTGTTTATTTTCATGCAACCTTTTGTTTTACAGCACAAAGATTTTTAATAATCATTTCGTGAACAATTTTAATTGAGAAAAAAATTACAAAACATTTCATGGAATGCAGAATGAAATTCGAAGCCACGATTATAGCCGTATATTATTGTTTTTGATATCTATAATTTAACGGAACTCTAACGAAAGATATAAAAATGAACAGGTTGAAAAAAAATCTTGACTCCATATAGCCCAGGTGGCGGCGGTTATATATGTGAGGTTTAGCGGGATTTTTGCAACGGCAACACACTTAATTTTATAAATACGTTACAGGCGCAACAACACGAGTCCGTGGGTCAATTAATCCTAAGTGAATCTCAGGGGAAAATTCTTTCTTTATACCCGGTCGTTGGTAACACTTTTTGTTCTCCCCATTGATTTATACCTGGCGTTATTAAGCGGGATATGAGATCTTATAATTAAAACCCGTTCAATGATTTGTTTTCATTAATTATTCTTCAAGTAATTTTTTCCTCAGTTGCTACGTGCTTCCTATATATAAAATAAAACAAAATATTTTGACGTTTATAAATCTTAACTATTTCGAAACAATTTTTTTAAATTATTTAAAATATATGACTTAGTAAAAAGGATCATCCATATGAATTTGAATTATATATTATTTTATATTGGCTTGGACATATTACATTATGTATATAATTTTGTATGTAGTTTTCAATTGTTCTGAAATATTTGAATAGAACGATGAGGAGGTGATGAATTTTGAATGTGAAAAATCGTCTCTTTTTTTAGGTACTGGAGGAACGTATCTGGAAAGTAACGATATGTTTAGTCCAACGTATAGCAGTTAAAGCAGAATTTGTTGGAAGTTAAAATCAACGAAAAAGGAGTCTCGTGTGGTGGAATGCCCTGGCTGCCCAATGCGGAATGGTTCCAGTCGGATTGAAGGAGATCTTTCAAGAGCACTTTAAAAGCAGAAATGAAAGATTTAGAGGAAGATCCGTACATTGACCGAGAATGCAATATTGAAATCCCACGAACACAGTACTCAACACTTTGATAAATCACACTAACAAAACTTTCGTTCAACTGCAAATACATCAAAGGGATTGGCTTGAAAAATTTTAAGCTTCGTTTCGAAAGTGCTGCTCCGTTGCGGAACCGCGATTTCCTCGTTTTCCTGAACCAGTAGAAACAAAAAAAAGGGAGAAAGAAAGAAAAAAGGAACGCGCGATAAAATATGCCCTTTTTTCTCGCCGTATCGAAGAAGACCCAATTTCTATGCGCTTGACATAAATATCGTACATAAAACTACAAATTGAATATCGAGTTTTGCAACTGGAAAGCGCCATGCGTTATGAATTTTTGCGAGCCTCATATAGCTTCATCTGTATGCTTGTGCTGAGCTTTTATTGTCCATACAATTGGAGCCGGCGGCGGAGGAGCTGCATAATTCAGCGCGGTCTACCGGCGTGGATAATTCCACGTTGCGAAAGTTACACGAATCGAATGTGCAGCCTGCGCCAAGTGGCCATCAAAAGACCGAGGCGTTGATTAGCCCGTGTCCCGTCAATACCGATTGTTCATTTATCCACATCAGCTCGATTTGTTTACTAATATTTTGAAACCCACCTGGTAGTACAATTATATGGTACAAAAAAATCAATAATTCATCCACAAAATGTCAACTTTTGCATTTTTAATATCTTTAAAGTGGGACATACAATTTGGCATAAGAGTCAAATATTTTTGTAATTTTTAATATAAACGCGTCTGTGGCTAAATTTGGAAAAACATTGACTATCTCTAAACTGAGATATTTAATTTCAAAATTGAACAAAATAGATAGATTTGCAAATAGTTATTAAAAAAAACAGTATTATGAGAACAGTATCATGGATATTAATAGAATTAGTCATAAAATATTAAAATTATTATGATTATCATTTCAAAAAATCTATTTTTACTGTATTATAGGTGGATTGACAGTTCCACCTTAATTCATTAAACAAATCGATCGAATAAAATTTAGTAATTTTGTAATCGTGCCACTTGGTTGTCAAAGTTGAAACTTATAAGTTATTAAGTTGTAGGTGATATATTTGTAAAAAACTAGATTTTAATCTTAAAAATTTCTTTTTTAGAAAGAACTTCATAAGTTGTTAATTTATAGATTATAAGTTTGCAAAAACCTACATTTTATAATTTAATAAATTTCTTTTTTTATAGGCCACTACTTGAATGATGCAGAAGGAACTTGATTATGCTGAAACCGAACAAAATATCGGGCCACTCATTGAACAACATTTTAATGAACAAAAAGTCGAGTGTTTCGAGGACGATTACATCCGGTGGACAGGCAAAAAAGTTGTTCTCCATTTTGTCGAAGAACTTAAGCAAAATCAGCCTAGCGTTACAACTTTTGTTGGTGCTCAACGGTGAGACGGAATAAAGGTACATAAATCTTGTTAAAAATGAATTTCATGATTTTGTGAAAAAAAAGGAAAAAGAAAAAATTGTGTAATGAAAAAAGTTCACTTGCGCACTGGATTCAAATTAGACTTGGCCCGCACTCAACCTGTCGACAAACAACTCTCAACTCGGTACGAAGAACTCGGTTTAACATTTTCCATTTCTTGTGTTGAACATTGAAAGAAATTAATATTTCGGCGAGCAAGAAATATTTGTAATTTAAAATTTTGTATATATTAAAATGTAACATGAATGGGGCTCTGCATGTTTACTGTCTCATATATGTTTACATATATACGACAGATGTGGGTCCATATATGAATCCACCTAACTTGTAACTTTTGGATGTTTACATATGGGTCAAATATTGATCCATATATGTTGATATTAACCCAGATACGATGACTTTCAATGTTACAGTTTTTTTCAATAAAAAGTCGAGTGGTTCAAAGTTATCTAACGAGTATTGATATCCATTAATTCAGCTTAGGTTGTAAAAAATGACCAATAATATTGTGATGAAGAATGAATGGCTGGAAAACGATAGGGCAGATAACGACGAAGGATAAGAAAAATTATACTCTTCCATCCGTTGAAACTATCTTTTTAGATAAAAAGGAACAATGGCTGGTCAATGGATGATTATTAAATACTAAAATATTGTGAGTGACTTTTAGGGCGCGGGGAGTCACAAAAGAAGAACTTTCGGGCAAAGTGAAAATAAATGTTTTCAAAAGTTTCAGCGTATGGAAGTGCTTCTTAGAAAAGACTAAGAGGGATTGAAAGCGGATTTTTCGAGACTAAATCGGGACCGGCAACATCAAGTAAAAAAGCATATTTAACTTGGGTCAATTCTGCATAAATAATTATACTTCTTCTTCTACTTTTTGTCTATTTTTTTCTTGTTCTTTTTTTTTTTTTTTTTGTATATTTTGTTTTTCTGCTCTGACATTTTCAGAACTGAATTTCATGCAAAATAATTTTCGCGACCGTAAATTGATTTATGAGCAAGCGTAAATCATGCCATTGAAAAGAATATGTTTACCAAAGTTGCGTTGCATTTCTCGCAGTCGAACTCGATAAAGTTGTTGATTGCACAGGTCGTGCAAAGAAACGAGACCTAAGGGCCATTATCGCTCGGCTGAAATCGAACCTGGAAATCGTAACTGAAAAAAAAGAACAGAATTTACCATAAAGAATATAAACAAACGTCACTAGGGGACAGCACTTAATGTCAATGTCAAGATGAGCTCGTATTTGTTTTTTTTTTATTTTTTTACTGACACATTTTTTGATATCATATTGTTTTTGAAAAATTATATTTGTTTGGTTTTTGATCTAGAATTATGTAAAAAAAACTAATATGGTCTATTTACAATTTCATTGTATTATTTTAATATTGAATTCATTGAATGAACAATGGTTTTATTTGCTTTCACATGTGTATACAGCCATTATTGAATTGATTGATATGTTTCGTTAAGTGCTGCCCCCTAGAATCGCTAAGAAGTAAGCTGACCATTTTCGAGAAAAATGACAGAATTGAAACTTGGGTCACATAAAATCGTTGCCTCCGAATAAGAAAAATGGCCTATTTAAAAAATTGTCCATTTAAAATACATGGGGCAATTTTCAGATAGGCCCTTTTTCTTCTAGGGCGACGAAATAATTAATAATTCTTTAAGCATCTAATTTAGAAGTCAAAATGATAATTTCATTAAATGAAATTTGTTTCCAATTGAAAAAGTTTTGTTTGTAACGTTTTAAACTCTGTTTTGAAGTTTTAAATTTTAAATTGATTGAAACAAACTAATACGTAAAATTCGAACGAACTTCTGGACAAGATATTTTGTAAAAAGTGAGAAAAAAAAGAATATGTTTGACCCATGATGGTTCATACTGAAATGAAATTAAGTTGAGAAACAAAATATTGTTGAAAATGTAAGAATCCAGAGAGTTGGACGAAATTCGTAACGCACGCACGTTGTTGACGTATAAAAAAAGGTACCATAAATATGTCAGGTTTTATACAGAATAACGAATGTAAAAGGAATGCGCAAAACGCTAGATTTGCGTTGAATATAATAGATACACGCCAGATTCAGTTTTGTATTTCTACTTTTGTCAGTACAATATTTATATCTTACTTTTTATTCACGCCCACTGCAAATCAATAAATTTGATATCGACAGCAAAGCTTTGTAACATTGAAAAAAAATAGGATCACCTAGTGGGGGAGGTTAAAAATCAAAATTTTCCATACCGATTCTATGAATATAGATAAATTGAATTTTCTCGAGTATTGTGAAATTTCTTCTTTTTTGTGTTTTTTTTTTTTATTTCAAACTGCTTTTTTGTCCTCACAAACCTTTTCAACTTTATATCCAGACTTGTTTTTTATTTTTATTCGAGAATGAAACATAGTTAATGTAGAAAAAAATTGTTGTAATAAGTTTTGTTATCATTTGATGAAATTATTTTTATTTGTTTATTAATGTTTGAATTTTTTTTGTTGCAGGCGATTGAACGTTGTCAAATTAAAGTTGAGCGGATTGACAATCATATTATGAAAACTCGGGCACAAAACGCCGAAGTGAACAAAGAAGCGGCGGTATAAAAAAAGTTTTAATTGACTATTTTATGACAAGACTAATAAATAGGCTGTCGAAAATAAAGACGCCTGAACAACGGGGCTTTCAATATTCTTTTGCTCGGGACATTGTCGAATTTTGAGAGGCCTCGAAAAAGCTTTTCGCGTCGCTTCATTGGAAAGCGATTTTATTGGAGTTTTCATTTATGAATTCTTTGATGCCGCCTTGAATTAACTGGGTCATTCCGTGTCAGTTCCCTTCAGAGCGAATTTTAACATTCGCAAAACGGACAGGAATTAGTGTAACATTCACGAGCTACGTTCACTCTTGCCAAATCGAATTGATGGGTCTATGGAATTCGGGTCAACTCTAGTTCCGAATGTCAACTAATCTATCTGTCTAATAAGAAACAAAAAAGTACAATGAAAAATCTTGTTTCCAAAAGAAATTGACAATTTAGAAAGTTTATGATTTTTGAAGCAATTTCAAATACAATTTTCAAAAAGAATTAGCAAATTAACAAGAACAAATATTTGTCAGTTCGTAAATGGTAAATACGTAAATATGAAAATAAAAGAAAATAATAGAGTGGAAAAAGTTTAAAAATAAAACAAATGTTTTTGAAAGATTTTACAAAAACCGCAATTCTAAAGCACCGAAATGAAATTCGAAAAGTTAGGTTTTAAGAGAAAAACAAAATTTTAATGAAGTTTCAAAATTGTTAAACGTAATTTTTGATAAAATATAAACGTGAAAGAGCTGAGGTTTTATAAAAAAAACATATTTCAAAGCTGTAGAATAAAATTTAGAAAATTGGGTTTGAAATGCAAATCAAAATTTGTGAGAAGGATTCAAAGTTTGTTTGATATAATTTCATCAAAAAAAAATATATATATATAATAATAATAAATAAATAAATAAATTTATAATCGAGTTTTGTAATAAAAAAAAAAAACAATTCTTGAAGTGATAAAAAAAATTTAATTCTAAAGCTGGAGGGTGAAATTTGAAAAGTCAAGTTTACAGAGAAAAACAGAATTTCGTGTGATAAAGTTTCGAAATTGTTTAACATAATTTTTGATAAAATATAAATGTAAAAGAGTTGAGATTTTATGAAAAAATGCTGGATTCCAGCTAAAGCTAGAAGATGAAATTTGGAAAATCGAGTTTGGAATGCAAATCAAAATGTGTGTAAAAGATTCAAAGTTTGATAAACAACCTGAAAATCGAGTTTTGTAATAAAAAATAATTTTAAGAATTGATAAAAAAATGAAGTTCTAAAGCCGGAGGATGAAATTTGCCTTAGATAAATTCGATTATAAGTTAGTACAAGGGTATCATTATACAATCTCATCGTTATGATTCAGCCTTAAGCTCCAGTTAATTTGAGTCGAGTTTTTGTGACATGTGCATGTGAGAATGCTCTTAAAGTTGATTTTAACAGACTACTATTGATTCAATTACAACTATATAATCGGGTTATCGATTAACCTCAGCTTTGAAATTAAGTGAATTGAATTACGTTTTATATAATTACCCAGTGCGACGCAACATAGTCTTTGATTTAAAATGCAAAAGTTAACTGCAACATTTCACCCAGGAAAGTTGAAATTCTATCTCAAATTAATGCACAAAATTCATCAGCGCATAATATTTCACCATACGGTTTTTTTGTGTATTTTTTTCGTTGTCTGACTCAACGTACCATTGTACTACTGAAAATTTATAACGAAAATTCAATATAGACTCTTTGTCATCACAAAATCTTTTTGTATTATTGAAACAAAGAATTTTTCATTCGACCCCAAATACATCGGAGCAACAATTTTTTATTTTTAATGATCTCGCTGATAATTTTCGTATTGAATTTAGTTTTTGTTTCGTTTGTGAAATAGTTACTTGAAACAAAGTTTGCGTAAAGACTACATTCAGAAATTAAACTTTATTACGAAGTTGAATTTGCAAATTATACATTCTTTTTTTTTCATTACATCACAAAAACATTCAGTTAGTTTAATACAGTTTCAGAATTTTCACATTAATTATCGAAGATAAGATTTATAATTCAATCGCAATTAAGAGTATACCAATGCTGTTGCTAATTATATATTATTCAATGAATTATTTCATCTGCAAATGTATCCGAAAACAAATGATTAGAGAGGGGTAGAAATCACAAACCGTAATTTCAATTATTTCAAATGGTTTCATGATTAATTTACTTGGGGTATCATGGAATATTTTCGATTTATTAACAGTTTAATTGTTTTTCATTTACAGATGCGAGTGTGGAAATTTCAAAATCAGCCTCAAAGCATGGCTCATTTCAGCGAGCGTGAAAAATGTTAATTCCAACTGTTCATAATGGAGAAAATAAAAGAGGATGATCGTCTGCTTATGAATTGTAAATAATTCATCGTGAGGTATTGTGTGCTTTTTCACTAGACGTTGCACTTCACACTTTTATCAAAGACCGAGGATTCGAGTGGCGTGGTTTCGTGCGATGATGAAACTCGTCACGCGTTCAGATGATAATTGTTCAAAGGATATTGCGAGTTGACAAAAACCAACCCGTTTCTTTGTGTTCGTTTCAGAAAGAAATAAGAAAAAACAGAAACGAGCTAAAGACACAAAATTTTAAGAAACAGTTCAGATACAAAAGCGGCATGAAATTTTCATATGTCACGTTCTACCATGTGAGTCCAGAGATTTAAGGTTGTTATAGCAAAAAAATTATTGTTATACAAATGAACAATTTTTTATTTTAATAATCTCTTGATTGTAAACTATTAACTTATGCAAAGATACACGGAGGAAAAAATTTTATCAGAATTTAATGAATGAGTATGAAAAATATTAATAATATTAATTAATATTGGTTAATGTTACTTAATATTAGTAAATTTTTATACTCATTCATCAAAATTTGCTGTAAGTTTCAATAATTTTTTACGAATTTTCGATTTGTCCCCCATATACTGTACAGTTTAGTAAATTTTAATTTATGAATAATAATTAAAAATTTTTAATCAGACGAAACATAAAAACAATAACCTACTATTGAATTGAAATCCATTAAACATGATTTTGAATTATTTTCATATTTAGTTGCGGATTTCACTGATATAATATAATGATACAACTTTAAGAGAAGATTGTAGAAACAAACGAATTCATGGTAAATTACAATCCATTATTGAAAATTTCAATCTGATGTTTACGTTTCATTAGCGTCAAAAAAATGTTCGCGATGAGAAAATTTCGTAACGAGTTATTATGACTACATTATTTCTATCTCATTAAGTTTTGTACGCCCGGAAGTGAATGATGATTCATTAACTCGGTTATACAGCTTGTAACATTAAAGTTTGACCAATCTCCGGGGTTTAAATGAAAACATTATGTTTCTGCTTTAAGTTTTAATTCGAACTTGAAAATTACCGAGATTTTTTCGAACTATTTTCGTTACTAAAACAACTCTTATCTACCGAAGCATAAAAAACTTGCAATCAACAAACTTTTTTGGTAGGGGAAAAAAAAAAAAAAAATCACCCACTTTCAACAACTTGAAAAATTACGAAAAATATTTTAATTCTCAGTTGAAGTTTTTTTCCAATTAAAATATTTAGTTTAAGTAATTTATGGAGGGGAAGAAATGTTATCAATGGAAAAAAACCATTAATACAGTTAAAAAATCGTGTCGACGTTTTCAGTTTACTTCTATAGGTATGCAAACTCTACTACTTTTAGTGATAAGGAAAAGAACAACTTTATCGCTCGAGAATTGATCACCAATTGTGTGCCGGCGCAAAAATATCGCCGCATTATAGAAAAAGATGAAATGTTTCGAATGGTTTTATAATGCCGAGCAAACGTTCAATGTAGAATTAAACGTGTGGAATTCAAAGCCAAGGCGGAAAACGGTCGGGCCATTTTTTAGCCTTGGTTATGTTTTGTCTTTTTTTTTTGTTGCACCGTCGATGAGTCTGTTTAATCGGCGGTTATTTTATTGCATTATACGTTAGTTCGTTTAACCCAGTCGATACGATACGCCATTTCAAATCGAATGGCTAATCCTTAGCTTATTTTCCTGAAACGACTAAATGAGCTAACAAATCATTAGCTGCCTTTTACGAAGTTCCCAGTTTGATTTTTCAATAAACATCATTTTTTATTAGAACAAACAAAAAAGCAACCAATACAAACAATTAATTTTAATTTTTCATTTTACGGTTTTTTGTATCCGAAACAAAAAAACAGATCTCCATTTATTTTTCAGTTTTTGTTTTAAAACAGTATAAATGAACTAAAAGGTCGTGAGAATTTATTTTTAGTATTTCAATTTTTCGTTAGGAAATAATTTAAATTTTTCTCGTTAGGGAATGAATTTTTGGTGAAAAATGTTGGAACGAATATAAATATGAACGTGTGGAGATATGAATATGAAAATCAGAGCTCCAAATTTCATTCAAGTAACGACTTTATCACACGCAATTAACGTGATTCAAGTTGCCACCCTCTTGGGTATTTATAACGCGAAGTGTCAATTATGATTATCCACATCGTTATCGAATCATTTATGATCATTAACACATCGTCGTTTTTTATCTTCTTGATTCTTATGTGATGCCTTTGAGCACCGCACAAAAACTCTCCTCACGCACGATCGAGGGGGAGATTAGTGATTTCCGTTAGTGCGACCTTATAACGGTTAGTTACAGACAAGAACTATGGAGAGAAAGTGGAATTATTCGTATATTCATTTCCGCTGAATTATTCAATCCAATTTTTCATCCTCTTGATTTAATCTAATTTATCTTATTCGAACTAGTGAAATTGTGGATTACATAAAATGAAGATACAAATAAATAAAAGATATAAAGAATGATAAATAAAAAAATAAACAAGGCATTGGTTTTTTATATGTAGTAAATATTTAGTCATATATAAAGTCATATACGAATAATTCCACTTGAAACATCCATTTATTTGGCCATGAAAAACCGAAATTTCAGATTGAGGGCACACTTCTAAAACAATTTTTCCCCCCTTATTAAGACCCCTTTAGTCAAGAAAAAATACTGTTTAACTGAAAAACCTCTTGTGACATACTTTTTTTGGTCAAAGTTTAAAAATGTAAAAAAATGAAGTATCGCTAGGGAGAGCTAACTTTAAATTGTTATAGTTTTTATGTGTTCCATCCAAAAGGACTTTGTATACAGACTGTTTTGTAGCATATTGCTTCTACTTTAAGAATATTGTATTCAAAAAAAAATTTTTTGATACCAGATGGCGCTTCAGTCAAATAAAAAAATTATTTTTTATCAATTTTGTAGCACATTTATGGGTTCTAACATTTTTTTTCTAATCAAAGATTTAAAATTGATTGACGTTTTTTTTGCTTGGAAGTGGTAAAACATTTTTTTTCCGATACCACATTGATTGCGTATTATTGCGAGGAATCAGATTTTGATATGTGAAACAAGGAAAATATAATTATCTTACAATGCTCTGTGTCATTGAAGATCCATTTCTGTGTTGCAACGTGGTAAACGGATTGCAGCCGTGTCGCATTGTAACATTCATTCTATGAGTGGCATTTAATTTGAAAAGTTTATGCATTTTTGACTACGTAACAGTTTCCTCTTTCGCAGTTGGTATTTGTTTTTCGAATCGGATCAAGTTTGCGTCGTTAAGTGTTGGTAACGAGTTGTTGAATTTCAAATAAATATATCACCAATGTTGCACTCTCGACCTGACATCTCACGTTGAATAATGGTTATACTTTTTGGCCTTCTAAATACAACCGGTTGTGTGTTTTTTTTTTTCATTTTCAAATTTATTTGATTTTCTGTTGGAAAACTAAAAAACTAAAATTTCGACATTTTTCGTCATGTTGTGTTTTATTTTGAGTGAAGCAACAATGGCTTTTTATATTTATTTCTTGTCTGAATTTCGGGTTCGATTCCTGAACAATGAATAAATTTTTTCTAAACCATTAGAGTATGTAAATTGGCCCCAACTGAGAAACAAAAGTGTGCCCGATATATCCGACCAGGACCGTGCGCAACACGCGAATAGTTGTGGAGATCTGCATGAACAAAAGAGTGCGAAGGCACAGTTAACGCGAAATCATGCGAAAACACGCGAAATCAATACGCGCTATGCAAAACAATATCCGCGTGTACATCACAAAATAGCTTTTACAGGACATAAAAAAATATGAAAAAAGCACCTAAGTTGTATATATGTTTTTTTTAAATCCTGCCAAAGTAGAATTTACTTTTTTCAAACTTTATCTCCCAATAACTTGAACGATATAAAAAAATGTCATATCTTTCAGGAGAAAGAAATTGTAGATTTTATTCTCGAACTGTTTAAACAATTTCAAATGTTTGCAAACTTTTATTTTATAATTGTTGTATGTTTCAGGTTGCCTTTCAATTGTGCCAATATTGTTGTGCCTCACACCACCCAAATTATTCATCTTTTGGTCTCACGGTCACCGGAGAGAGTTTCGGCAGAGATAGCTGTGGGATTTCGCCAAGTTGGGCCGTTTTCGTGGGACCTCGTCATTTTTCGATGGGAACCAAACTCAATCCACGGTCCCACTGCATCATTAGAATCCTAAAAACAATGGGCTTATCAAAAGTCTCACCTATATAAACGAGAACTCCTGCCATGGGCACCAGTTCACCATTGAGTTCACATTAGTTCAAGATTTATAGGTTTAAGATTATATAAGTTTAACCCACACTGAGAAAAAAATATGATAATATTATGATTATATTTTACTTTACAAATATTATAATTCGTAAATGAGAATTTACTGTACTCTACAGTATTATGGGGGACAAATCTAAAGTTTTTAGAAAAATATTATTTACATTCCGTTGGTCGCGCCAAATTTTTAACGTCAATGGTCGCGTGGTGTACTGAGTACACCAGATTGTTCTCTTGCAGTAAAGTACTAAATTTTATAGTGGGTAAAGCTAGTTTAAACAATAAAATTAATATTTCTATCGTGATAAATTTTTTATTCATGATAAATATGATATGAAATAAAATATGAAAATTGAAAAAAATGTGTTATACACTCAGGACTCAGTTTAATTCGAGTCATAATCAGACAACTCGTTGGTTAAACAACTTTCGCATTTAGTTTCAATAACGGCGTGTTTTTTACGAACAAATTTCTTACAATTAGAACATTTGATCGTTGTTATTGAATTTTTACATGCATAACAACGTCGCGCTCAGTTCCACGAAAACCGTATTCCGCGGAAATCTGTACGCCCGACGTTTGAAAAAACTACATGATTTTCAGACATGAAAAATAATGTTGTTTTTTGTGATTTTATCATGAATAAGATGTTAATCGAGGAATACATAGAGGTTTCGTGGTAAAATTTCAATTTTAACATTGTTTTTTCATCATAAAACAGTCCACCATGTACTCAGTACACCGCGCGACCAACGGAAGGTTAAACTCTTATTGAAGCAAAATTTGCTGTATGAGCATAAGAAATTACTAAATAACTTATTAATGCTTCATGCTCAATGTTTGAAGCATAACAATATACTTAATAATCAGAGCTGAGAAGCAAAAATAATTGATACTAATATCGGCGAACGTACGTCGAATAAAAAAGGTCGAAAGTTTTTCTCCAAAGAAAATTCACGGATAAGCCCCGTGCAAAGTAAGACAAAAACGAGTCAGCCGGAGTTATTTTGCTCTCTCTCCGTCTCTGTCTTTTTGCGCCTTCTTGTTGGCCCCGCTCCCCCGGTTCTACTCCTGGCAGGATTAATTTAACAGTAAGATAAATCATCGGTCTATCTGCGCTGGTACAACAAAAACATTTATCTTGGCGGTGGGCTCGGCGACCGCTTAATCCCCTTTTCTATTCCTAGCCGACTATTTTCGATTGTACGATCGACGCTCTTTAAACGCGAATTTTTCTCCCGATATATTTCGGGGCTGAAATTAACGTATCGTTATAGCGATTTTCTATAGATAACGCGGCGAGATAAATTTGATGCCTGGGTCAAGTGGTTTCATCTTATATTAATGCCCTTAAGTGGAAGCTTATTCATTCTGATTTCGAGAACACTTCCACGGCCATAAAAATCTTTCCGAATAAAAAAATTGTTTCTTCCACGGAAAAGATAGAAAGTTGAAATACATTTCTCGTGGATCAAATTTATTATATCGTTCATGACCCAAATAAGAGATGCAATGTTCGTTGTTGTTTATTATTTCTATAAATTTACGTTTCTGAAATTGTTAAAAAAAAATTGATCAATATTTCATCGTTTCAATTAAAAGATAAATGTACTTTAAAAATGTTTTGAAAGTATTGCTTTGAATATTAATTTTCGTAAAAGGAACAATTTTTGTTTTCCGTGAATGGTTATATTTTAATAATCCATCTGGCGAAATAAGTACGATTTGTGTCATTTTGCAGGTGTATATTCGGGCGTTAAATAAATTTCGCTCTGTGGTAAATGGGCAGGAGTTTAACAAGTGAAACAAACCGGTGGACGGGGCAGGGAAATAAAACTAAAGACCATTGTTGGAGTAACGCGCTGTTGTCATGAATCTAGATCTGCTAACAAAATGAAAGAGGTTGAAACTGAGTGTCGGGGACGTTGGTATAGCGAAATAAGTCGGCAGGTGGGCGAGCACCAGCGTGTGTCGTTAAACGCGCGTAATAAGACCCCTCGAGAGCGTCTCGTTTCATCTGGTCATTCAACGCAACGTTTTGTCGAGTGTCACACGACGCTGCTCACTTATTGCCCTACTTTATCGCTGTAAATCCCAACAACGATTATGTCGTTAATTGTTCTCGCGCCATCTCGTCCTCAGTCTTATCCCAGTGTCTTTACGTATTCATGCAACCTATTTGCTTTACGCCTCTGTTCTCACTCTTGTCGGACATTCGGTCCTTAATTGTTGTACATTCCCTCACGAAAGTATTTTCCACGAAAGTAATTTTTAACAATTTTGTATACAAAAATATAATTTGGTTACATTTTAAAAAATTATAACCAAAATATATTTACTTATATTTTCGAAATTTTCGTTCGCGAGGGTGTAATTTTGAAGTGAAAAATGCAATTAAAAGTTTGCCATTGGGCGCCATCTGGTAGAAGCTATAGAAACTAAAACATAAATGGGATTCCCCATAGTTGTGAAATTTAAAAATTAGAAAAAAAAAAAACAATTATACCATCGTTATTCATCTCATCTTTTTTTTTCATCAATTCGGTACATTTTTTCATTTTCACCTAAATTGCTGTAAGAGTGGAAAAATCCGGCGATGAATTTCGGTATTAAAAAAAAAGAGATTCTTGGTATCAAAAAATAGTTTGAATATTTGCAGTTGCAACGTTAATTTAACATTTGTAGGTTGAGTGGAGGATCGCTTTTTTCCATTTCCTCCGCAGTGCTGCGCACTTGCGCGCCAACGAACGTGGCTCGTTTTAACGAATGCTTTAAAACACGATAAAGGAAAAGTTTACGACGCTTAATATATGACATTGTGTATCGCGCTACGCTGGCTGCGTGTAAATTCAAATGCCCGGTGTCGTTTTATATTTAATGACGCTAATGTTAAACAACCGTTTTAATTTAATTTTTATGTCCCGCTCGTGCTCGACAGAAAAAAAAGCATCGATTACTTCCGTCGACAAAAAAGACCACATTTTACGGGCAAATTTTTGACGACAAAAATGTCTCGACAAATGACTCGGAGATGTTTTTTTTTTACCTCGACTCTTATTCGTTAACTGATTTAA
>JAAMPD010001836.1:0-19716 GCA_025266255.1 Trissolcus basalis | reverse complement strand
AGCAGATCTGATCACGACCTACAAGTGTACAAATTATCAAGTCGATTTAACTCTCGGAACAATACCAAAAACTAAGTGCAAGCGTATCTCAAACGCAGTTCGCCCGGTGTGCATGGAAAATTCGTACACACAATTAATTCGATTTCGCAGCCTCGCCAATTTTTCTCAGAGCAGATCTGATCATGACCTACAAGTGTACAAAATTTCAAGTCATTTCAACTCTCGGAACAATATAAAAAACGTGCAAGCGTATGTTTAAAATAAAATTCATACATCGGAATAGTGATCCATATCTACATTTCTGAAAATGCAAATAAAATTGCAAAGTATAATGTTTGATATTATTTTAATTAAAACAGTAAAATCATTGTGAACTTTTTCAAACAATTATAATTCATGTGTAATGTTAGTAAATTGCCAAGTTGGCATAAATTCGTTTG
The DNA here is from genome assembly GCA_025266255.1 of Trissolcus basalis. NCBI lineage: Eukaryota > Metazoa > Arthropoda > Insecta > Hymenoptera > Scelionidae > Trissolcus > Trissolcus basalis. Next base: position 19,276 of record JAAMPD010001836.1, on the reverse strand, counting down.
TCTAGAATTGGCTAAAAAACTAAATCTTGTAAAATGCCGATTTTTTCGTCGGTTAAGTAATAACAAAAAATGATTGGAACAAATTATTCGGCTTGAAAAAATAACTGTATAGAAATTGATTTTTCGATGATACATATGGTGTCACAAGTATTGGTGAGATAGTAAAAGATGGTATGAGTGTCGAGGTCACTCCTCCGCAAACTTCCCACCGTCATGCAATAACAAACGTCGTAGAATCTTGAGAAGAAATGACTTACCTTCCTTTACTAGTGTTCATAAGATAGTTGCAGCTATTATCGACCGTTTCATTTATGAATTCAGTACATGTATTAATTTGCGACGTATTAAAAAAACATTCACTGTGAACTTTCGCAAGTTATTTATTTTTGTAAATCACAAGACTTCTAATTTAAATGGATGGAATGCACCTTCCACCTTTTCAAAACTCAGTTACCATGTTAATATTGAAACAACGTTATTAAAGAGATGTATTGAAATTTAGTTTTGCAAAAATTCATGGGAAATTGAAGTGCAAAGTTGTTCATTTCGGAAAGTTCATTACAGTTTCTACAAGAGTGAATTTTGTGTCTGCTTGAGGCGCGTTTGTAAAATGTAAACGGCGTTTTGCATTAGGTCAAAGTTATGTTGCGTGTGAGCCAGTTTCTTTAATGAGTAATAAACATTTTTATTTTGCAGATCCGAGCGAGTACGGAGAAACTAGCCAACGGAATACAGATGGGAATTAATTATAGATTGTATGCCATTGAAAGGGTTGGTATTGTGAAAACCAATGAAGCGAATCAGAAAAAAAACTGCATACAAAAATTATAAAACAAGATAGCCGCACAAAACTGAAGGGAAAAAAATATTGCTGTTCAATTACATTACTATCTGTCGCTTCTTTACGATTGTGCAATATTGCAGAATTTTCATATCCCGTGTCGTATTTCTGTCTTTCCGTTTTCCGTTACTTAAATATAACCAGATTCATAAACGTCAATCAAAATTGGCGACGGGTATTTCCGACCGAGTGAAATTTCAATAAATCTTTTGTTACCTTTCATTGTTCGGAATTCATTAAACGTCTTCAATAACTTGATTTTATTGCTTTTAATGCAGTTGGATTTGCAAAAATCATAAAGCCTGACAAAGACATTCAACTTTTGATTTCTTTTTTAGGTGGAAACGTTTAGCGGAGAAGCTGTACAGTTAGTAAAATTAAGGAATCCTTTGGGCCCGGGCGGAGAATACGTAGGTGCTTGGGCGCGTGAAAGTCTTGAGTGGGACGAAGTTCCACCTGTGGAACGCGATCGATTAGCTATTCGGAACATGTCCGAAGGAGAATTTTGGTAATTCTCAAAGTTTATGTGTTACACCAGCATTGTCATAGCAATTCAACGAAAAAAAACCTTGTTCGGATAACCGTTATAACAACTCAATTAGATTTCAAATTTGAACCGCTGGTTAATTTTGCATGATGAAAATTTATCGACAAAGTTTTGATTAAAAATTTGTCATCAGGATATCCTACTCGGATTTCGTCAAAACTTTTACTCACCTGGAGGTCGTGCATCTCGACGCGGAAACGTCCCGAGACGAGCCTTCGCTGCACAGCAAACACACGTGGCAGATGAAGTTGTACCAAGGAAATTGGAGGAGGGGTGTCACCGCAGGAGGCTGCCGCAATAATCAAGGTTTTAATCACTTTTCCGGCCTATTTTGGGTCCCACATAAATTATCCGTCTTTTATTGTTCATAAATGCATGCATATTCACTTATTCGTCTTCGTCAAGGAGACACGAGCAGTGTTATGTTTGATTAAGGTGGGACATGCAATTTTGCAAAATACCAAGATCTTTTTTTAACTTTCAATATTACTTTTATTAATACAAAAACGTATATGGGTAAATTTTTGACAACAATTGACTATCCCTAAGTTGAGATATTTAATTTAAAAATTGGACAAAATGATATATATAGATATACTTAGCAGGCATTTTTACAATAGTTTGAAATTGAATGAATCGAATTTGAAATTTTTAAACTTCTTTATACGATTTATTAAACAGACTTAAACAACATATTATTGTTTATTTTTTTTTAATTATTAGTTATGAGATATTAAAATTATTATGATTAATTGTCATTTGAAAAACGCAATTTTGACTGTACCGACAAGTCCCACCTTGAGGCGGAAATTTCGTCAGTAATTTTTCATGTCTGCTTACTTGAGAAAAATTGAATCTGATCTGAAACTTTCTAGATACGTTTCACATCAACCCCCAGCTTCATCTGATCCTGAGTGAGATGGAAGAAGTAATTGTATCTCTCAATCAGCACTCTATTATGGAACCAAAGGTAGCTCTTTTTTTTAATTAAAATTTTCAAATAAACCATACGAGATGTTGATTTTGGTTTTGTTTGTTTCAGGTAATCGGTTTTACGGCGTACACGTTGTCAAAAAGCAGTACGGAATCGATAAACAAGCAGTTTTTTAAGAAGAACAAGTCGCTGATAAATTCTCAGTATACAAATAGTCGTCAAGTCAGTCACAGGTGTAAGCTCGAGCAGGGCGGTTATCTGTTAGTTCCTACAACCTTTGAACCAGGCCAGGAAAGTACGTTTACACTGCGCGTTTACAGCAGTAAACCGTTAAAATTGAAGTAAGCGAGCGTCATTTTTCTTTTGTGCAAATATTTTCGCGCCCATCTGGAAGAAATGTTTAACTATCATTTTCGTTCATTTTTCTATGCAGATTGCTCGACACACCTCCGTCCTTAATAAAATCGGCCATAGTAAAAGCACCGTTCATCGAAGGCAAGGGATTTTCACAATACGAGGCCGTTTTCTTGCAGCTTGCGGATGAGCATAGGACTGTAAACGCGTTTGAATTGCAGGAACTTCTTGAGGCGTGTCTACCGAATGGTAGTTATGATTTTATTTTGCTAACAAAACGCTACTTGTTTCAGCCACGCCATATAATACGTTTAAAATTCCATGCATTTTGTTTCTCCGCGTTTTTTTCAGATTACATCAAAAGTTGTGCCAGCATAGAAGTTTGTCGGCAAGTGGTCTTTACCATGGATGTATCCTTTATTTCAAAAAATGCATACCCTTTTTATTGTTTTGTTGAGCATGCTCTTCCTCCTCTATTCGGAGCGAACATTAACGTTCATTCTACACACAGATTCTATTCCTTACATAAATATGAAAACAGATTAGCGGAAGTGGGCGGTTGAAATTTAACGATTTCAAAGACCTGATGTGCAGCCTGAAATATTGGCAAGGGGCGTTTAAAAATCATTCGAAAGAGAAAGCGGGAATTTTGAAGGCCGAAATACTGCGAGATGCACTCTACGAAGTGGGTAAGTGAGAAAAGAATAAATGCCAGGCATCCAGAATGTTGACGAGGCTGTATCGTTTTAATGACGTTTTATGCTTTTTGCTTGCCCAATACAGGTTTCCAAGTGAACACAGACGTTCTATCAGTGCTCATTCTTCGGTACATGCGAAAGGATGGAACATTGCGATTTGGCGATTTTGTTTCTTCCATTCTCCACCTCAGCAATGCTTTTGGTAATAATCGATTGTGGAAAAATGTTTCCAGAAAAATATATATATATATTTTTTTTGAATTCTCACTAACTTTGATGTTCCGAATTTCAGATCTATTTGAAAGTAAAGACCCGCTGCAAAATGGATTTGTAAAAATGAATCTGGCCGAGGTAACTATTTTTTACAGCTGTTACAAAGTAAAAATTGTGTTTGAAAATTGTTTGTCTAAAACTTGAAAAAAAAATTTTCAGTGGCTTCGAAACGCGCTGATGTGCTGAGAACGATGGAGGTTGTAGTGTTTTTCAAACACTGCGTGGATCACAATTAATCGAATAATCAACGTCGGATTGTGAAAAACCTGGACCGCAAAATTGTGGTTGTTAAATTAATCGAGAAATGAAAATGTTTATGGCGTTGTTATGTAAATTATATTTACACCGTTAACGAGTATCAAAATTTCATCTTGTCAATTCAAGAACCATTCAGATACTAAAATGTTTAAATGTTCTTGTTAATAACAGCAAAGTATACCTTTGATTTTGTATCATATGTCATTAGTCCATGTAATATAGTATGAGTATGAGTGATTCTGTGAAATGTTGCGTAATTGTTTATACCGAAGGTTGAAAATGATCGATAAGAGGAGCTAACAAATTTTGAAAATTAATTTATATCAACAATGCTGACAGCGCTTGCATGCATTGTGATTGTTATATATTTTTTTTATCATTGTTCGATTCGAATTGTACTGGTTTGTTACGACACTGCCGCTTGTAATACATTATTGTTGTTGTGAAAAAACTTTTTGTTTTATGTATAATATAAAATGTTAATTGTGTCTAATGAGTGCAACTTTTTAGTGTCACGATGAGCCGTTTGTTAAAATTGTTGTAACATGTGATTTTTTTAAGCGTTATTTTTTGAATGTCCATTACGTTTCGTAAGAAGCAAACTTCAATAAATTTTATACGTCAATACAACTATGTCACTCGTTATTTTATTTTGTTTTTTTTTTTAATCTACAGCACAGTCAAACAAAAAATAAATTCGTGACATCGTTTCACAATTTCGTAGTCAGAAATCGATATGGACATTAAGTACCAAAATAAATTTTATCTTGTAGCAAATTAGAACAAATCAGTGTCTGTTTAATCTGATCCTGATTATGTTTCTGAAGAATTTTTAATCTGCTAAAGGTACATTGCGAAACGGCTTTACCGACTTATAGTAGGGATCTCCTTTATCTCACACAAATGAGGCTTCGAACATGAAGGGAACATTTTATTGTTGTAATTATTAATGAATTTAATAACAGCAATTCAGAACTTCAAAGTGTTTTGTGAAGATTCTGTGAAACGAGTAACAATTTTTATATAAAAATAATTATTTCGAGAAAATGAAAAAAAAAAAGAAAAACATACAAACAAATTACGCTAATTCTGATAGTTCTGAATGAAAAAATTTGTGAGCAGTAAAGTTTGATTTGATAAAATGGTTGAAAAATAATAATCATAAGATATAAGTCAAGGAGCAATTTCGAATACACCGCAGAGACAAAATGCGCGCACACCGGTCATGTACTTGATATTTCTTTGTGTAATGTTTCATCAAACGCAGATACTATTTTCGAATGTCCTATCGCGCGTGAGCGCTATAAGCTGGACACAACACACTGCGGTCATGTGCAACCCTGCACCTGACAAGAAATTATTGAGGTCACTAAACAACCAAGCTTTAGCTCCAAGTTATACGGCTTATTCGAATAGACTTCATAATAACTTAAAATTTGAAATTGTCGAAGCCCATTCGAAAAAACAACTTCGTACATTAGTCTGCATTTCTCTTATTTGTCTTGTTTACTTGTCATAAAAGAAAAATGTAAACGATTTCGTGCGAAGTCAGCTTGAATATAAGTCAATAGCCCAAATCCAATTTCGCCTTTCTTTTATTCGAACAATTAACTTTCACTCTCAGGGGCGATGAAAATGTTCCAATCTTATGACGGTTAATTGAACCACTGTATACGAATCATTATTTGTTTCAATTTCAAAATTTCAACTTGAACATTTGTTTTTTAGACAATCGTTTTACATCATTATTCATGCAGATCCTTTTGTCAAGGTCTTTTTGGGACATTTTATAGACCCTTGATTGCTTTTTTATTGAACCACTTTTTTCGCCAGCTAAAGGCCTTTTTTCAAGAGGCAGACTGCCACAATGTTACAATAATTAATCAGGTGAAAACTGTCAACTACCAGATGTGCGTAAACGAAGGGTAAAGTTATCGACCGCAAACAATCCCAGCCGCGCAACATGACAAGACTTGCACGGACACTGGCCTGTCAAATCGGAGGTATTTCTAGTTACCTGACGAGCCGAATTGGTATTATTTGATCTGTATTCGAAATCCTGTCAATTTCACGGGCCCGTCTGTCGGCATCCCTCGAATATATTCACACGAAAAAATGCTTTCAAGAACCGCCTCTGCGCTCGCTGATACGCGTTATCACGTTTTGTCTCGTCTCTTATTTAAGGTGGGACTGTCAATACAGTTAAAATAGCGTTTTTCAAATGTTAATTAAACACAATAGTTTCAACATTTTATGATTAATTTAAAAATATGTTTTAATATCTGTCTAATAATTCACCTAATAATATTTTTTGTATAATTATTTTTTGCAAATTTGCAGGTTCAAATTCTTTTTCTAGAAAGTCAGTTTACAAATAGAACAAGTTTACAAATTCAGATTCGATATATTTAGTTTTGAACTATTGTAGAAAAGCATCTCTACTCATAATTTTGTGAAATTTCTAAATTAAATCCCAGACGAACAAAAATATATTTCAAAAAATATGTAAAAAAATATTCTTCTCGTGTTAAATCACATAAGATCTCGTTGCTTTATATTTAAAATATAAATGATATATACACGAAATATATAAGTTTATATTTGTTAAATAATATTACTTTAAATATATTTGAAAATATATTTTTGTCCGTATAGGATATCTCAGCTTAGAAAAAGCTAAATTTTTTCACAAATTTACCCTTAGATGCATTCGTATAATTATAATTGATATTAAAAGTTAAAAAAAACATCTGTATACTTTGCGAAATTACATGTCCTATCTTAAATCCAAAAACAAAAAGCGAATGAGACAGATGTACCAACCACACTGTTTCTCAAACGATCAATGTATTAACATGCGAATAAAAACAGATTCATTCAGATGCAGTTTTAATGGACATGCATAAACGGTGTGTGTCGTTGAATTTTTTGTTGTCACTTCGTTGTTGCCAATCAATGTTCCTCCGTCAAGGATCTTCGTTGTTGGTTACAACAAAGCCATGTGTTTTTGCATTCACCAGACTTGTTATACTTTTGTGATTTTGCATTTTGGGTAAAATGTACAAGTGTTTGTACATTACAATGTACAAGCCTCCTTTTGTAACGGATATTTTGGAAAAATTTCATTCAATAGGTGGGGCAACTTGTCTCGATTTGTTTGTCATTGTTCGGTCGCTCACTTTGTTTTGCGATGAATAAAAATTGCAAAACGGTGTGCGCACCGGTTCGAAAATCGATTGAAATTTGTTTGCTAAGAGCTTAAATTATTTACAGGTAAATCGAGGATTGTGACGGTTTAGAATACCGGGGAAAAACATGTATTTTATACTCGGGTAATTTTATCACGACAGGGTAATGCGCTATTCAAAAATCATGATAGAAGATTACGAATTAAGCCGCTGAATGCAGTAGAAGTTGCGGCCCTCTGGGGCACTTGCTATGCGGCTGCGATGATATACCGTTATAAGAAGTTTACGTTCATAATGATTTCGTTGTAGTGACAGTTTTATAAGGTATTATACTGTTTCATCTTGTGATTCAGTCGGGAATATCAAGCACAACGAGATAAAGTTCATGTGTCGCCAAACTGCATCAATACTTCACTGTCGAGACAGACTTTTTTTTAATTGAAAACAATTTTCTTCCTACAATCAAATTCCCTTTTAGTTTTCGAGCCAAGCGAATTTTTATGATTTCTGCTGCACTTGCTAAAACCTCTGTAATCTATAGTTTTGATTGTTTCGAAACTTATTTTGTGAACTGTACTGTTCATGTAACTTACAGAGATATAAATTTCTTCCTCGCAATATATGTATTTTATTACTTCTAAAAACTTCTTCCATTTCAAACCCAACACTGAGAGAAACGTTTAGAATATATCTGGCCCCAATCGAAACTTTAAACGTTTACTTTGATTCTTGAATACTTTTTGGATGTTTTTCTTGTTGCAGCGGAAGACAATTTTGGTATGAAAGCGCACCAATTTTTTTTTGCCCCGTGAAAAATCTTTGAACATTCCGTTTGAAAAATGATAATAAAGTGATTCGAAATCCAGAAGAGTCTGAAGTGAGGCATTATCTCAAATTGATTTTTAGGTTACAGAAAAATTTGAACAAACATTTGTTTTGTGCCTCCCTTTGATGAAACTTTCAAATTTCTCATCTCATGCACTCTTCGAGATGTTGAAATTTTTCTTAACCGCTTTCGTTTGAGTTGTTTTTTGTCTGCGACTGATGCATTTTAATTATCTAATTATACAAATGAAACATTCGGCCGGGGCAAAAACTGCTTTCTTTCGGTATTTACGCATTGACTTTATGCGCGAACGTTGTACCCTGAAATACGAATGATGCATTTCTCTAAATTGCGTTTCACGTTAACTTCTATTCAGGACTTTGTTCGCTAAGCTACGTATTCAACTTTGGCCCGTAGAAAAATAAATATTTCATTATCCAAATACAAGAAAAATTACACCAGCGAATGTTGGAGGATTTTTTTTCATCATCATTTCCACTGGTGAGATATGAAAGAAAAAAAAAATTCAAGCTATTTTCAAGAAGTCATTAGACCGATTTCTCGATTAGTGGCAAATTGATGGTGCGAAAAATTACAAATCACTGAAACTCAATTTCGTATGTATGACGCGCGACAGGGTATGAAAAGAAAAAAGAAAGCAGATAACTTTTGATCGAACGGTTCTCATATGCCATTGTTGCAAAACTTGGTGAAGAAAAAAAAAAAAAAAGAAAAAAAGAAAAAAAAGAAAATGAGAGCAAAGAGCTGATGATTAATTCACCAAGAGTAATTGGAAAGTTGCACACGTCATAGGCGACGATTGCTCGCGAGCAATTTGTTCCGACTTGCTTTGTGTGTTATTTTTTGCAAGGATTTAACTGTAATGAAGACTCAGTCGAATATGAATTCACGTCGTGGAAAATTTTTAACTCACTGCACATTACACATTATGTTTGACCAATGGCCGACTGGTATTGGTCTGTACATTGAAATTTGCATCGATACTGCTAACGGTGCTAAATAATTTTCATGTTTATACAAATAACTGGCAAAACCGGCCGAGACAAATAAACCGATTGTTCGATTAAAAAAAAACATTAGATCAATGAAAAAAAGTGAACATGATGTATACGATTGGAGGGGAAAAAACGTTGTTGAATAAATGGAGGAATATTGGCTAATAATAAAATGCGCGATTGAGATTAACTGTCGGATTAAAATATGTGGCTGAGAGAAAAACGTAATGAAAGTTTCGGACCAAGGTAAGCTCAGCGAATGCTGACCATTTACAATACAGGGTGTAGTGTAGACGTAGTTACAATGCCAGACTATTGTCGACGGTGATGTATGGAAAAAGGCCGGACTACCCTATCGCCGACCTGCACTACTTCTTTTGTACGGCCGCGTAGCATTGCGGTGTTACTTTTATATCCCGCGTATCTGAGACGAGTGTTGCGAACATTAAGCGCTGCGGTTAGCGTTGAATGTGCTATGCAAAAATCGCATATTATAACGCGCATTATTTATTTTTTTTCTGCTCGTAAATTATTTTTAAAACCTTCTTTCAATTCTTGTTTCTTAATCTTCAAACTGACGTGATTCAATTTCTAATTGTCAAGTTAATGTTGGAGTTAAAAAATTCAATTGCGATTTTAAACGAAAAAAACATTTTATCAAATCAATTAATTAAGGTAAACTCTCAATCCTTGTAATTAGCACTTCATTAATTATTATTCCGACATAAAATCGAAATCGCGTCAATACATCGGCGGCGTGGCGAAAAACTGAATTAAATACGTTCTTCGCTATTAATCAAAAGGAAAAGTGAACAATTAATTTTGCACTCGTACGAGTTCGTTCGCGCTGCATCAATGAATTGGATGTTTATTGTCACAACGAGAGAAGCCGAGAATTCGCAGAGAACAAGCGACAGCATGCAAGAGGCAAAATGACGAAGATGAAAACAAACGCTCGATTTTGCTCGGTGACTTAAATTGTAAAAATACGTGTGAACGAAATCGCGCTTGCATTATTCCAAAGCGGGACAATAGCGAGACGTGCGTACACTCTAAAAAATGACTCGACACTTGAATCTAAAAAATGTTATCCTCAGAATTATAGAGTGTCGATACCTAACAAAATCTCACAAAATAAGAGCCAACTTTTTGCTCGAAAAATGATTTCTTTTCTCTGTAAAAAAAAAGTTTTACCCTCGACTGTCACTCGGAAAAATTTATTTTCGATTTTCACTGTCAATGCGATCATTTTTATGACTGCGTGCAGAAAAAAAAATCTCAAATTATGAGTTGAAAGAAAGGTGGAAGGGTTTGCGAGATAATGCATGAAAAATCGTGCCAAGATGAATTATATCGGAAGCTTGAAAACGACCGGGGGAAAAAAGCTGTAGTTTAATTGACAATCGGTTTATTTCGTCCGTCGCGGATCGAAAGCAGACTGAAATGTCTTGAAAAATTATCACAGTTAGAAATTTGAACTTTCGAGTGATTAATTCGGTTTGTCATGGCGGAAAAAATGTCATTACAGAGGAGCCCACATTGATATAAAAAATGTCGATGACGTCTTAATGTTCCGTGGTAAAACTTGAACGTGCGATCGGTATTATTACTCGGTCATAAAACCACCACTTGGGTATAATTTCCGTGTTAACAGTTCTGCAATTACACGAGCGCGACTTGTTATCATTTGCCGAACGCGGCGCCAATCTCAATAAACGCGTGCAGCGTGAAATGCCGAGCACGTGGGTGGTGGAAGGGAGCTTGCGAATATCATCGCAGTCAGTTTGCAACCGACCGCCGAACGTATCAGGCGCGGGGTGTCGTGTGGCGCGGGGACAAACTAAACTCGATTCGAAAGTGTGCCGAAACTTTGTAACTTGCAAGTGGTGAGTCCAATCTTTAGTCAGACCGCGGATGAAATAATATTCCCCCGTTTGGTTCTTCGACAAAATAGAAAAAGGCACCAATTCTATTTATGGCCCGAAAAAAAGTACGCTCAAAACTTGAGAGAAAAGTTGGCAATGATTCGTGACTTTCTTAGCTCGTTACATGAAATTTATGATTTTCTCCAGCTTGACGAAGTTTAATGGCGCGTTTTCTTAATTCTTGTGGACGATAAAACGGCTGCCGAGTAAAAAGCGGTGTTTTCGAATTAATGATCGGGCTAATTAAAGGAACGTTATTTACAACGAGAATTTTTTTTTTTTTTTTCAGTCAACGAACACAACGACGACGAGACGAATTTTAATCAAATTTGTGCCATTGTTTATGGACGGCGGTGTGGTGTGCGTAGTCAACAGTTGTTATGCCCAACCGTACATGTTTAATTATGTCATTTGCTGAATGACTTGAACACGCAAAGAATGTATACAAATACCGCGAGACGCTGTTGACGTGCACAGCATAATTACGATGTACGCCCCGACGCACTCGAAATGAAAAGAACATGTGCGGCGTAAGTTGATTATACTCGTGAAACTACCCCTCTTGGTTAAGTAAATTGCAAACTGTATCATGAAAAATTAATGCGAATAATTGAAAAAACTTAAACTCCCGTGAGAGGGCCGGACTGAAGATCTGTTTCAAATTGCGTCGACGTGGATTAATCACTGTTCATCTGTGGACTTGACGCGGCTGAATTTATACCCGCCGTCGAAACAATGATACTCGGATGATTGTCAGGTTGTAAAATATTTACAGTTTTGATTTGCAAGTACATTTAGTCGGGGAACGAAAATGATTTTGTCAACGTTGAGTAGGCAGGGAGAAGCACTTGAACTTTTTCATTAAAATATATTGTTCCAATTCGATCGGTGATGAATAAATGAAGTAAGAAGATTTTCGAAAAATTGCAGCTTGAGTCTCTGGGGGGATTAATTTTTTACAATGACAAACACTGTGAGGTTTTTGAGTAGACGAGAAAAAAGTTGCCAGTTTGCAAGTGAAATCAAATTTATAGAATTCAGTTATCAGATTATCACACGTGATGAATTTCTCAAATAATATCATGACTGGATATAACGATTCAGTTTACGTATGTATGTGGCAGATTGGAATATACGTCCATCAATGTAACAGAAGTTACTTATCACATAGCAACATTTTCAATTAAACCGAGTGATTTTTTTTTATTATTTTTGAAACGTGAAACCAATATTTCCTATTTTATTTTATCCGCAACATGATATTCTCTTCATTATTCGTGTCAGAAATTATAACAAATTTATATTTTAATTAGTCAATCATGGCATGCATGAATCATGCTTTTTGTTATAGTTAATAATACTTTTTGTTGCATACCGTTGCATAACTTCCATTATAAAATTTAAGATTCAGAATTTCTGTATTTACACTGAAAAGTTATAAATCTAATGTTACATGTATGATATTTCTTCCAATTTAACAGTAAGATTTTAAACTAAGATTTGTGTAATACCGTGTACTTTACACATGTAATAAGTTCTGCGCAGACCATTGTTTTCATCGTGTGTTTTCGTTAATCTTCCAGCAAGTGCTCATTTTTCATATTTCTAAATCTCTAACGTAAATTACTATATGATCACGCGAAGATTGCCGATCGAACTTGGCACTGTTTAATAGAACAAAATTCCACCCAGACGTCATTTTTGTTTTCAAAATGTATTATTTTTTATTTCATCGCCTATTACTTTATTGACGTGAAAATACAAAAATTGTTTATATCCGCGCGACCTTTCCCGGCCAAAATATTTTTTTTCAATGTTTACAAATGCAATCGAGAATATTCATAAAAGTAAAAATCGAACCGAAATACACTCAACTTTGATGTTACGAAATTGTGGTTTGAAAAATGTTAAATAAATAGACAAAAATTATTAATGCATAGTAATTAACAACATTCCATTACCAAAGTCATTATTTGAACAAAATCATCTTTTCGTTGAAATGTTAATTAAAAATGTTTGTACAATTTAGATTTTCGGTTACCCTTTTAGATGTCATTTCGTTTGGACTGCTCGGACGCTTTTTGATTCTTACACAAAATCAGAATGAAATTCCGCATGTTCGACTCAATTTTGGTCGCTAAATATTCATAGCCAAGAACAAAATATAATGATGAAAACGTTCCTTTAATTAAGTAATTATATAACCGTCGTTTTTAGTTGCAAATTTAACCCATACTGTAACTCGATCCTGCATTAATTAGTTGTTGCATAACTTTTCATTGATCCTTATCCGACAAAATACATTTTAAGGATAATCATATTTTAAAAATGGTAGTAAAACATATAAGTATACTTTTCTTTTATTTTATTTTTCCTTTTTCATACGATTTGGTAACAAGATTCAAGAACAAACATTTTTATGTTGGGTTTTAAATGAAGGTGGACGATAAAAATAACGGATGCAAAGCAGTTTTAGAACTTAATGTCTATCTGGCAAACACCACGTACACGTGAGAAGATTTTAACTCGTTTTGTACACAGGGTTGAAAAAGAGTAGCCACAAGGTGAAATTCTTTTCGGTTCAAATTTGTAATTGCAATTTGCTTGTGATGCACTCCAACCTTGGTGTCTACTAATGATCCCAGCTCGAAAGCCAACCTCCTGTCGCAGTTTGCTGAATGCTAATTGTCTCTTTAACAAAAGCCTAGTCCAGAATAGGACTAGTCATCTTGAAACTGCATTTACACAATCAAATGTTCACTTGATTCGATAAGACTAATTTTTGCCTTTGTTATTGTAATTCGATTACCAATACTCTAAACACTTTAAATTTTGTTAAATTTTTTTATGCAAATTAAGGGCACGCCTAGCATATTGCAAAAATTAATAATTGGAATAACATTTCAATTGGGCAAAAATAAATTCAAATGAAAAGCGGACAATCAAAACACGTAATTAATGTTTCATGAAATATTGATTATCAGCGAAACATTGTTGGAAATTCAACCTGCGTTATGTTTTAGATGTACACGAAAATATACCTAATTTTAAATAATTGTACATACAATCAGCCGAAGATTTTTCGGTAATTACATTATCAATTACGTAAAAATAATTAACGAACAGATTGAAATAATTAAAAATTGATTAACAATCAGTTACTCGAACAATGAGTTTCAAAAATGGCAGCATTTTTTTTGGTCGCAATTTATACTTCATTTCATCAAATTGTCTTGAAAAGGTAGAATAAAATTAAAACGAAGGACATTTCACAATTTGTTACAAATTTAATGAGCCCTAATTTAAGAACGTCAAATATTCACATAAAAGTAAATGTGCATACAAAATTCATATTGATCTGATAAAGAAAAAAATTATCTGTTCGATAAAATACCTTCACGTTATAATCAAATACATGTATCACATGAATCACTAGTCCGAAGCATAATTTTATTCATAAAATAAACAAGTTTGAATTTATTCACTATGTTCTGTCAGTTGTGTTTTTTTTTCATTTCCGAATCTACCTGTCGTAATCCATGTTTTCGTATGTAAATTTAATAAACTCAATCGTTAGGAAAAACAAATGCTCCATATAAATTCGCACTAATTTTCATCAACAAAAACTAACAGATCTAGAATAAAAAAAATACATTAATCCTACATAATGAAAATTTACTCGAATTTCATTTCGCCGAATAATTGTTCACGGGTATGAAAATAATCGAATTTCACGCATAGCACTTGTTGTAAGTTGGTAAATCATATCATCAAAGTGACAGAAAAATTTTACTTCATCATTTTGAAATCCCTATCTATTGATAATTATGAAACCTTTTTGAAAATCATTTTTGACAATCAATGAATATTCACAACCAGCTAGATTAAATTTCAAAAAGTTTGAATTGATGATAATTAGATTAATTACACAAAACGGATGAATATCAAGATTCAAATGCAATATACTACACCAGTTGTGATTAATCCTGTCCATTTTTTTTTCAAATTTTTTAAATTTGCTGTCAACATTTTAATTTCCAAGTTTTATATCTACTTAGGTTTTTTGTTTCAAATTGGCAGGAATTTTGAAACCAATCTGTGAGGTGCGTCACCAACAGTTGTTTAATTAAAAGCTTATCCCATCCATCACAATTTCATCACAAAAAGACGAAAGCTAGAGAAATGGAGAAAAGAAACAAGACACATAAAAGTGTCACAGAATAGCTGGTAAACTTTTTCCTCAAGTGGGTATGAAAGCTGGCAACATCTTTTTAAAAATTCCGAGCTGATTTTATTCTTGATTCAACCTTCTGCAATAAAGTACACAGTTATCAGATTGTTGAATAACATTTCGCATACGACAGTAGTGCGAATTCGCAAAACACTATAAAATTGTTTCATTTCGACTCAAACATGACAAACCGTTTGATATTTGAAAACTCACATATAAGTATACGTGAATTGCAAAATCAATTAGGAGACAAATCGTAAACGAGTTTGAGGATCTCGTTTATTTGTATCAGAAACCATTTGGTGTCATTTCGGTTAAATAAGTGACATCGTTTGTGTCTCTTATAATGTATCACCTCGCTTATTCAAGTATCACAAAATTAATCTTTATAAGTTATCACGACTTTTATATTATTCCATACTGTTATTTCCGTATAGTCTGTTATTTGCGGCAATATTTCATTTTGAATAATTGGGACATGAGATGAAAAATGCAACGCCTGGCCAGAAAGATGAAAATGGATGTGAATTAATTATTTATATTTACTAACAAAAAGAACGATGCATAATAATAGAAAAAGAATTTTTCAGTAGGTTAAACAGAAGTAATTAATTAATACACGTTTTTAATCACTTTGAAAATGGACCTATTATTTGTCATTTTCGATTTAATTTGTTTGGTGAATTTTGTTCCAGGTGAAGTGGAACGTTTTGATAAGTCGAATTATATCATATCGCTAGGGAAAATTATGGACGTCAGTCTTCATCGACTGCCCTGTTATAATAAACGTAACTGAAATGACGTAATAGAATTGACATCTCCAAACAATTGCTTCAAGTATGATAGTATCGTTCATTTTTTACACGAAACTTTTTTTATAAATACTATTTCTATCATTTTATGATAATCTTTCGCTATAAGCTATATACGAGCTTTGAAGTAGGAGCTTTCAAAGTGCGTCCAAAGTGCGTTCAACATGAGTCAGCAAGCACCATTGTGCAACCTGCAACGTGGATAAAAATCAAGTCAAGAAAAAAACAGTCGGCAATAGCTTTCTAGTGCCATAAAAAATGTTCAACAATTCAAGAAATAAATGTCAATTTTCAACGGTAAAAATAATAAAGAAATATATACTTTCAGTGTCGAGCCTTTACTTTTGAGTTTAGTTCTTCAAGCTTATGTACGCCTGTATTTACATTTTTAAGATCAACTTTTGAAATTATGAATTAAATTCAATTCGTGATTTCATGAATTAAACTTGAATTAAAAATATTAATTAAGATATTTTATGAAACTATTGTCATGAATGAACTGCAACGCCATCTCTCGTCCAAATCTCTAAATGTTCAAACACGGACTTGATTTTTATTAATTTCATTTTTGTTTATTTTATGTGAAAAAAAATGTTGAAAAAATTTTGTTTCTAAAATTAAAATAAGCCCGCGAATAAACGGGCCAATCAGAAAAGAAACTGAATTCAGCTAAATGACTGTGTTGTCGATTCAATTCGATACATAACCAATTCACTGTTGTCACAAACATTTTCTCTTTAGGACACTTCCAGTGTTTTTTGAGTGCAGAAAAAACTTTGAGATACGGTTTAGTAGTTACGACCAGTAGTTTCCATTTATAATAAGTTTAATCTTCCTGGTACCTTGAGGATTATAGTAAAAGAGATTCTAAAAATTTACAACTAAGCAGGTAAAATATGATAGTATGGTTGTACATAATATGAAAAAAAGAATAAACATTTTGTAAGTACATTTATAAAATATCAAAATTCACAATTGTTTGAAAATTTGATCGTTCATGTCGTTTTAAGGAATAGGAGTATATTCAATGAAACAATAAACTGAGATGCTGAATCAATCGGAGATAAGTCATAGGATATGTAGTTATCGAAGCCACTAACAAGAGTATACACAAAGCGAACACAGATCAATTTTAGGGTGAAGCAGACCAGAATCCAGATGATATATCATTTGATGTACGCGTCCATCGTAATCTGTGCCTCTCTGTATGTATAATTCCGTCCTTAGTTCCGTTCAGAAAGAGGAAATGTCCCTATATACACTGTGTTTCAGAGGCAGTTACATCTAAATTCCTCTCGAATTATAACCTCCAAGTATTATCAATTAATTTAGAATTACGTGTTTAACCAGTTTCAACGTTAACTAAAATAGAATAAAGTTATATCATTGCCGGAAATTCCGGTAGATGATACAAAATTCAAATTGTTTGATTTTAATTTGGTTTTATCATTGAACATCAACGTGATAATTAAATAAAAGATTCGTATCAATAATCATTAATGTAACCACAAATGTACACGAGATTATAAAGTTCATTTTCACTTCGAGCGATATATCCGTTAATTTTTCATGCACCGTTAGGCAAACACCTTAGTTTGAAACTATCTACGATTTTCTGAGCCACGTTAAGTGGCTTGTGATCTTCTGTGACTGTATTCTGCACGTTTGCGAGTACGAGTAAATACAGTAGCTAGTGCATATACACGTTGTACAAGTTATTGAGACCCTAATACGAGTTTCCACGTCTTGTCAATTTGTACGATAATTCATATTTTATTTTCAGCTGAAAAAGAATAGTTGACAATTAGAAGTTAGTTCAACATTTTCGATAACGAACATTTGTCTTACACTTTGTTTGAATTTCATTATGAAGTTTTGGGCAAAAGTAACAACCATTGCAGCTGGATGCAATTCAAATTATTTATTGACAAGGATGAATCACTAATGTCATTTCTTGACCAAGAAATGCATTCCCTTGGAGTCACAATGTGATAGTCACCGTCAAAGTTTAGTTGTTCAACGAAGTACCACTCAAGTTTCAGCTAAGTAAATAAAGTAATATTACTAACCCATACCTTAGCCTGATATACAGGGAAACCTTTGAAAACTAAGCAATTTAGATTCAATTTAAGCATATACCACAGATTAGGAAGTGCTCGTCTAGTTTGTCTTCTGCTGGTATAATGTTTGCCAAACAAAGTCATAATTTGCGCCACTTTGATAAACAAACGCAAAGACCGAGGTGTACAGTGGATTTTTTTGTCGTTTGTTGGGGATATTGTAATGTCGAAACAAATGAAATTAAATGTCGCACGGAACAATTATTTGACGATGGAACAATACGAATTTTCAACTGGAAAAATCGTTCCCGAGTTGACAACCGGTCCGAAATTCAATATCCCGGCACAATTCGTGTCGCGTATTTTTGTAAGAACTTTCATCCTCAGGCCGCGGGCGATGTGGCGTATGCATTTCGTATCCGAAAAAGTACAACTTTGCGTCGACAAATCTAGACATTTATCGGGAAATGCACAATAAAAAAAAGTTTTAACCTTTTTTTTTTCTTCCTACAACGAGGAGCAGGAATACGTAACACGAATTTGATATTTCGATGTGTGTTTGAATTCCAACGTTATAAAAAAGTCGACACGTACATTCGCGCGTTAATTGTGCTGTACGCCGCGTGACTACCGATAGACGTTTATTTAGTGTTTTTCAACTGACTTTTTGAAATATTCAGCAAAATTTATATCCGATTATTTGCATAACTTGTAAGCATTTGGGTTTAAAATAAGCCGTAAAAAATAAACGGTGAATAAATGTAGCAGTATAAGCTGTTTTTATGAGGGAGTGGTAGGTATAAGTTTAATCAAAACAATGCAGCTCAGCTGACTCGGGTTCATCTATCTAAAGTGAACTTGTTCCAAGAGCGAACTCGAACTTTACTGGCGCGTTACCAAATCCATTTGTCATTGACAGAATTTGTACAAAATTTAAAATATCTCTCGATAACACATATTTTAGCATAAAAATTCTTCATATTCTGATTTACACTTGATAAAGCAGTGCACAATTTCTGCTGCCAATGAATTATTATGCTACAAAATTATTCCTTGTTCTCACATGGATTAACATAACTATTTAATGGAAAAGAGCAAAATAAGCAATGAACCAGATTTATAGATACATATTTAATTATCTAACTAAATTTAATTAACTAACTAAACTCGTGTACAACTTTTTTTAAACCCAAGTAAAAATTCGAAGCAGTTTTTTAATAGAAACTACCCAGGTATTACTATTTTCTGGCTAGATTCTGGCCTGACTGACTCGCCAGTAACTGACTAGCATCGTCACGCACTGTGCCCCTAGT